>OMMV01216106.1:0-11744 GCA_900302635.1 Chatrabus melanurus | reverse complement strand
CATGAAGGATTTTGTACGTTAGTAACAAAACCTTAAAATCAGACCTCACACGGACAGGAAGCCAGTGGAGAGAGGCCAAGACTGGGGTAATGTGATCAAACTTTCTACTCCTGGTTAAGACTCTAGCAGCAGCATTTTGAACCATTTGAAGGCCTCTGATGCTTGTCTGTGGTAAGCCAGAGAATAAGGCGTTACAATAATCAATTCTAGATGAGACAAATGCGTGAATTAGTGTCTCTGCATCCGCCATGGACGGAATTGGTTGAATCTTTGCGATATTACGGAGGTGGAAGAAAGCGTTCTTTGTGGTTTCTCTAATGTGAGGTACGAAGGACAATGTGGGATCAAAGATCACCCCAAGATTCTTTGCTCTATCACTGTGATTCACAAAACATGTATCCAAAGTTAGTGTTAGTTGATCAAAATAATGCCTGTGTCTCGCAGGACCAATGACCATCATCTCAGTCTTGTCAGAATTCAGGAGTAAAAAGTTACGGGACATCCAGTTTTTCACTGACGCCATACAGTCTTCTAAAATCTGAGAAAGATTATCTGTACTAATCGGCATGTAGAGCTGAGTGTCATCAGCATAGCAGTGAAAAGTGATTCCATGACTTCGCAGAATCTGTCCATCCAAGAGGTGCTAAATAGAGAGAAAATAGGAGGGGGCCTAAAACAGAACCCTGCGGAACCCCATATTTTACCCGGAGCGGGTCTCGAAGTAGCAAAAAAAGACGTTTTTGTGCATGCGCAGTAAGCGCAGTACATGCCGAACGTGACATACATACATACAAACAAATTCCCATTTAACACACTAGCAAGGGCTCACTCCAGCTCCCTCAATTATTTAATTTACATGTTAGCACTGTTAGCAACAGGTTAGCACTAATTAGCAGGTAGCTTGGTGACATTAGGTGCCCTGATGGTGCAACGGTTACTAAGGTAATATGCAGGTTATACTTTGTTTTACCCGCTCCAAGCCACCCAATATGAAAACAACTGCCCAGCCCACAAAAGTATGTATTAACCAAACACCCGAACCAAGATTAGCCTGTTAGCCTTAGCTTCAGTACTACTTTATTCATCTTGCTCTATGGTATATGCGAGCCTCTGTGCTGCCATGGAAATGCCTTATAGTTGTGCATCTTACGGTTGTTTTAACAAAAGAAAAGCTGTTGAAAACTGTCTTTCCACGAGTGAGTATTTGAAGTTTTGTTTTTGTTTTTTGTTTTAAGAAAAGAAAGTCAAACTGCATCAGCATGACCAGGAACATTAGTGATTGTGATGATGGGGTACGGCATGTAATGCATGAACGTAAACACAGCAGCACGCTGCAAAGCTGCAGAAATAATGAGTTTGTATTATTTTGAAGCTTTTGCATTTTGTCGGGATGTTCAAAATCCACCTCCTTACTCATTTTTAAGATGACGTATGTAAGACTGATGCACAGATTTACACGTCATCTTAAAAATGAATAACTTACGTTACTTACGTTGTTTCTTCTTTTTTTAGGTATGATTACATTGAAAACACTTTAAGATATCTTGAGTGCATGTAGTTTTTCTCACAAGGGATAGGAATCTTGATTTTCACACCAATGGTGCCAACAGCTGAGAGACCACAATGAAATGTCGACAGTTTGAAAAAGGTTATTAAATCACTGGTGTGTATTTATTACTTTTTCATGTGCAGCCTCCAAAAATAAATCAATACAACCATTTCTTATACTATACATTTGATTTTCCAAATGTCTGTTTCTCTGTGCTTCAAGAAATTTTTCATGTTTTCTTCTTTGCATGCCATTCTTCTTACTGACAGTGTTGTTTGTTTTGCTCCAAAAATCCCTTTTCCACAGCATACCAATCTATTAAAAAAAGTTGTACAGAACAAAGAATAGTTTTTAATGCCATATTTGAAGAAAAGATTCAAACTGATGCAGTGTCAAATGTAACTGTTCTCAATTCATAATTGTGCCCAAACTGACCTCCAGTCCATTCTGTGGCGCTGCGCTCCACTGAGGCATTGCAAGACCCAGCACAGAGTTCTGCTATTGAAAGGACACAATATTCACGTATGCCTTACATGGTGAGTTCACGGCCTACATACACTGTGCTTGTATACACAGCGATGCACATTAGCACATTAAAGAAGCAGAATTGAAAACCAAAACAACAAAATAAAATTTTAAACTAATGGCAAAATACAAAATTTTAATAATTCTGGTTTGTACTGTTCTTTTTTCCCATTGCTTTTCCTCCTCCCCGGGTTCATTGGCAGACAGCACCAAGACAGGGTTGGCCAATACAGAAGCTGTCTGGAGATCAGGTGGACAAATGGGAAGATTCAGATTTCACAAGGGATCCGGACTTTAGACATGCTTTGTAATGAAAATGTAGACCATTGATAATACATCAGTAAGATGCGTAACAACCCATGCTTTGATACAAAAACGCATTACAAACAGTAATCACACACCCTGATATTATCAGAAAAACAGCAACTCACTTATTCCGTCTGCATTACAGCACAGTGTACTCAGAGTGATCAGTTTTTATCTTACCTTGAAAAGTACTGCAGAGGACAGATCTCTGTGGACCTTATCCTTTCTTACCACTAAGGAATTTGCATGTAATTTCCCTTTCAGGTCCCAGCTGCAACACACATAGCAGTGGATGTTCATCCAACTGTCATAGTCGTCACAACGCATCCAGCATTTTGTGGTATTTCTACAGAAATTTTTGTGTTGTCCACGTCTCTTGCTTTGCTTTTTGAGTTCTTTATGCATGCTGATTTTTATCCTCACCAGAAAACCTTTTACTTCTGTGTTGGCCCTCTTAATAGCAATACGCCAACACTTGGCATTTTGTCTCTTAAAGGAAATGACAGGTGACTGGTTGATTTTATCTTATGCCCGCAACACACCCATGACTAATTTGATGACTATATCCAACCACTTTTTGGCCTGCGACCTAGATTGCGCTCAGACTATGCGCCCTCTACAAAGTTGGTCACGTTCAAAATCTACTTGCGCCATACATAGACCATGCACCACAGATCGACACGGTAGGTCACTTAGCCTTTCTTGACACTGGACTAAAGGTGACTCACATTAAGAGGCTGCCCAGACTATCTATGCTCAGAAATTGGGCTGAGGTGGAACAGGATTTTCAGGCGCTCTCCCGACATTTGTTTTAAGGGTCAGTCACAGGGTTTGGCAGTCACTTGAGAGAGGACGTGAATCTAAAGGCACCAACTGGCCTCCTGACCCACCTGTGGATTTTCTCACTTAAAGCGTTTTCAAACGTGTCTTTACACAGAGTGAAAATCCAGTGTCATATTTTAAGACAACTGTTAACAGCAAGCACCTTCTGTGCTAGTGCACGTACAGACCCTGCGCCGACTGTAACCATTCATTCAGTTGTGTTTTATTATGTTTTAACACCAGAGGGGGCAAATCAAGTGGAACATGTAACAGTAAAATGATATGGGTCTTGAATAGTGTGACATTTTGACTGAGTTTCATTGTCATTTAAACAGCCCCAATGATAATATTCCTGTTATGGGATTTGCATTTGGCAGAATCTCCAGTTTTTAGTCCACAAACACCCGCTACCGCCTTCAGTTTGGGTAATAATAAATTCATAAATTTATATCGTGAATGACGTGTCATATCCTGTACTGTTTTATTATTTATTTCGCAGTATGTCATCCTGCTTTCCACTTATCTGTTTTTCTCTTGATTTCCTTCAACTTGTCTATCTCCCTCCCTCTCTCTTGACTGGTTTTCTTATGATCACGTTTCCAGTCTGAATGTCATTAGTGTTGGACCGTGTTTCATACAGTTTATGAAAATGTTCCCCTGTGGCTCTGGCATCAATGTTTCTGTGAGAAATACAGCATAAAAACTCATTTTAGTACATCCTAGGTAGAAAACTGAAAATAGGTGTCCCTGGCTTATCTAAAAAAGAAACTGGTCTAATAATCACCATATGCGTGTGGATAAATTGCCCAGAAAACACAAATAAGTTGTGTGATACTCTGTAAGAAACATGTCTTGTGTGAACCATTTTCCAGTTCAAATGCATTTTCTATCTGTTTCGTGCAAATGGAAAACAGATTCAGGCAAATTTTTCATTCAGTACATGGCGGGCTGCCCCAAAGCAGATTTCTGGATGAGTCGAACACTGTTGGTTTTGGTGTCAAATTATTTCCAACATTCAAAACCATTTTCCTTCTGCATTATGTCACCAAAATATCAAAGCTAGGCATTCAACAATGATTCTTTACATTATGTTAACTTTATCAATTGAATGGAACAATTTTTTCTGAAATGATACTTAAACAGAAGGGCGAAGGGTCAATTCATTGGTTTCAAAGGTAAAAAAATAACCATTCACATTCATTCATTTTCTATACCCGCTTATTCCAATTAAGGTTCACATGAGTGCTGGAGCCTATCCCAGCAGTCACTGGGCGAGAGGCGGGATACACCCTGGACAGGCCGCCAGTCTATCGCAGGGCCGACACATAGAGACAGATGAACACATTCACACTCTCACTCAGTCCTACGGTCAATTTAGAGTCACCAATTCACCTAACCTGCATGTTACCATGAAATACCAGAACAATTTTTATCTCGCAAAAATAAATTGACACCAAACATGGGACTGTGTATGACCAGTGACTCCTGAGATATAGCATAATGGAAGTTCATGGGGACAGAAGATTTCATTTGTTGAATTTGTCCTTTAAGGGGGTATTATGGAGGTCTCAGCAACATCTAGTGGTGAGGATTCAGATTGCCACACTCCCAATACCCTATATACTGTTCTCTTAAAGGAATTGGACTGGAGTATGCGAGGAAAATCCATTTGCTAACACAGGCTGGGACATTTGTACATGCTCCACAGTGTTTTGCCCTCTATATCAGAGTTGGTAAGTCTACTTAGTATCTAACTTTGGGTTTCTTTTTCAATATATGTATTAAAAATCTTATCACATTCATCAAAAAAAGTACTGTGCATTGGTTTTGTTTCTATGACAACGCTACACAGCTAACAACAAGCTTTAAATGTGTACAGTGATAAAAGCACAAGAGCTTTTCTGTCTCAATTGTGATTTTTTTCTGTGATATCTTGTACAGCTCAGCTGGTCAGACCTGTTGTCTTCAGTATCTTGTGTCTATGTTAGTGATGCAAGAATGCGCGTACATGTGACGGGAGCACATGCTGCATGCTTGGAAAGGGAGGGTTGAGGACTGGTTGCAATTAAAACTTCACTGCTAGATGGCAATGAAAACTCCATGGTTCCCCTTTAACAGGCCACCTTGGTTTTTCAGTAAAGTTAAGGATTGAATGATACGGGAGATATCGGCCTCTGATGTTTTGTTTGAGCTATATGTTATTACACTAAACAACATAGTTAAATTATTCAATTTTTTTTTAATTTCAATAATGTTTATTGAAGGGTTGTGTTCATTATATTAACAGAAAGTAAATTTTACCAAAATGTTCACTCTTATTGAATAGTATTTCTGTTGCTTCAAGGTCAATTGCACCACCAAGCTGCATAACAAGTATTCATGAAAAAATATTTTTTCTCAAAAAGCAAATACAACTATGTGCTTTTTAAAATGTCCAAACTGTCTTTATATTCTTGCACAACAGAAAGCTGGCGTCTTTTCAATTCTGGACATGGGCATACATCTGCCAATGTTCCAAATGCAAATGCATCTAATTTATGCAATTT
Source organism: Chatrabus melanurus (assembly GCA_900302635.1). Classification (NCBI taxonomy): domain Eukaryota; kingdom Metazoa; phylum Chordata; class Actinopteri; order Batrachoidiformes; family Batrachoididae; genus Chatrabus; species Chatrabus melanurus. The sequence continues at coordinate 5,996 of OMMV01216106.1, read as the reverse complement.
GTGCTTAACAGACAGGAAGAAATGACTGTGAAGAGTCAAGGACATCAAGGCACGTTTTGATCGAATGCGTGTGTGTTTTGAAGATGACATATCTTGTACAGTTTACAAGATGATCTACAGATTTGATATAGGATAGAGTTGATGATAGAGTTTGGACTCTTTCGGTGTCAGATTTGTTGCTGCAAACAGTTAGGACGTGTGATGAAGACAAAGTCCCACTTTGCAGTTAATGTACTTTCCCACATGGAAATCATACATGGTATCTATCTGACTTCCTGCAGTTGGACAAATTTTTGCACTATTGTGGGTGTCTTGTAATTTTTTATATATATCCTGCCAACAACGCTGTGACTTGTAATTATTTTTCATATATCCAGCCATTCATTCTACATGTTCTACATCCTACTACATCCTATTACATTTACGTACATTTATTGCATTTAATTATATTACATTACTTTTATTCATTTTGTTCATTTCATTCAATGTTCAGTTTTGGATTTTTGCTGTAACTGGACTGACAACGTATTGTTTTTCCAACCGAGACTGTGTGGCCCAAGGTTAAAAACAATGGCTGTTGCCAGTTACATTTGCTTTGTCTAGCATCCTGGCTGAGATGTGGGACTCAAGGCCTGAAAGACACTAGCCCTGACTTGATTATTTTTTCCATAAATGGTCTTCCTCTTGGGGCATATAAAAAGAGTATGTTGCCACCAAGGGGTGTTGTTTTTGCCATCTGTTTTGCTGTCTTTTGTTATATGATGAACATTTGAGTAATTTAAAAATAGTATGAAAAAGGCACAGCTTTTGTCATTCCTGACTCCTGTGTTTGATCAACAAAATTTTACAACAGGGGAAATGTATAATGGGTTTACATAAATAAACACGTAAGGAGCAGTACAGTCCCCTCTTGGATATACTGTATTCGAGGAGGACAGATGTTGCTTGCGGTCGTGGTAGTCTGGTTGATATGCTGCGGTGCCATATGCCACACGCACTGTTGGCATGGCATTTTAAGGGCGCCCTGTGATGGAGGCATAAAGGTGGATGGGCCAAAGGTCTCACAAGCTAATAAAATGAACAATTCTGGTGCAAACTCCAGAAGCAGGTGTGATATTTCAAGTAGGAAAATGAAATGATCGGTTATTATCAAGAATGCCATCCGACAGGCAGCTTGATGAGAGCAAATACAGCACTCACTGACACACAGAGTGTGTAACTTGGCAGAGCTCTGGTGCATGGGCGTCGCCAGACCCCTTTTACTGGGGCATGTGCCCCAGTATTGATCTGCTGTGCAATAAAATCTCACATTCAAGTTATAAGGACAACCTAATTTATTTGGGAGTAGATTAATTTAGGTTGATTACACTGGGAAAAGAATGGATTATTTTTTTCATAATCCAAAGTGTAAAAGCAACATAGCTAAGTGTGCACATTCTATGTGTCTGTGCACATCGGTATGCATAGTGTTTTCAGGTCTGTAATTTTCCTGTGAAATTGGGCCACTTTTGAAGGTTGAGCAGACCTATTTTATTAGCAAATGGTGCTGAATTCACCTGCTGGCTGTATGCGGCAGACAGTAAACTGGATGTTCTATTGTTTTCACAGAGAAAATGAAATTCCACCTCTGTTTCCTGTGAGCGCTTTAAACTTTTTTCCACATGTGGCAACTACATGGACACATGTTTTAAAGCTGAGGAAAGACGGGTGGCAGAAAAGCAATTTTAGTGCAGAGACACCTGGGTTTATATCAGGTAAACTTGAATAATTTGTGACATTACAGAGAAAAATTAAGCTGTGCAATCAGAACCAGAGCTTCCTGTTTTATATAATGTTGTGCAAATGCTAAATGTTGTATCTTTTAATAAGTAAATTATGTAATGATTTATGCATGACTGATTACCCCAAAGTAGAGAACACACAGAAGGTAAGAGAAAACAGTTCTTTAATCAAAGTCCAGGACAAGGTCAAACACAGGAAATCATTCCACGATGCAATACTATCCATGAGGGGCAAAACCCAATCCAGGAAGGGAAAAGCAGGCAAATCGTTCGATACGCTATGAAGCAGTCAGACCGGGCAGACAAATCCAAAGAGTGAGGCAAACACAAATGTTATCCAAAAACGAGCACAGATCAAACCAGGAGGACACGAGGAGATACAGTTGTGGTCAGAAGTTTACATACACTCATCATGGGCATGAATGTCATGGTAATTTTGGGCTTTTAATGATTTCTTTAAACTGTTCTTATGCCAGGGTGGAATGATTGTACAGCATGCATCAGTAATGACTAAAAAAAAACAAGAATTGGGTGCACAAGTTTGAATTTATTTTGGATTTTCTCAAATCCACACAGGGTCAAAATTATACATACAGTAATATTTGGTTAAATGTCCCTCAGCAACCTGCACCTCGACCAGACGCTTTAGACAGCCATTAAGCAGCTTCTGGCATAATTTTGGCTGGATATTTCACCACTCTTCTCGGCAGAATTGGTAGAGTTCAGTTCAAACCTGTACACCAAATTCTTGTTTTTTGAAGTCATTACTGATGTATGCTGTACAATCATTCCACCCTGGCAAAAGAACAGTTCAAAGAAATCATTAAAAACCCAAAATAACCATGACATTCATGCCCATGATGCATGATGGTGCATGTAAACTTCTGACCGCAACTGTATGTAACACTAGAAGACTTTACAAAAGGTACAAGACGTTCTGGCAGAGGGGACTGGGAGTGAGATGGAGATTTACACCAGGAAATGATTACTAGAATGAATGACAGGCGGAAAGAAACGGAGGTGCAGAGAATGAGGGAGGAGGTATGGAGGATGCATCAGGCCAAAAGCAAACAAGCGAGGTATGGAGGATGAGGCAGGGAAAAAGAAAGCAGGCAGCCAAAACATAAGACATTCAGAATAATGACACAGTTAATGCCAGTCTCATTAAGACAGAAAAATTAGTAATTTACTGTGACATAAAAAATTAAAAATTCATGTTGTCCAGGCAGGTAGGAGGGGAGAGAAGAAAAAGCAACAGGTTTGTTTGTGTTCACAGTTATATTTTATTTATAATAATGTATTGTATGGACTTACACAAGGCAATTTTAGGACCTATGGGTGAAAGAACTGCTTTTGGAAAATTTCTTGTAATACTGGCACACTAAGAATTTATGGTGTTATTTTGTAGATATTATATAATATTTTGCAATGACAGCAATGCTGTTGGACACATTTTGAGTTATGGTATTTATGTTGTAGGTTCTGAGTGGCTATTTGGCTGGTTTAGTTACAGAAACCTGGTAACCCTGACATACTGCAGCACACATGAAGCTATGTATCATTGCACGAAACTGGAGTTTTTAAATTATGGTATGGTAAGATAACACGGACATGTCGAAAGCAAGCTTTAAAATAAAACTGATGATTTTGTTCTGATTAAAACAATACTGAATGACTCCTGTAGATGGATATCAGGAAATTCTTCAGATGAAGCAGAGACAGGGAAGCAGTAAGGAGAGGTGGGGATGTGGGAGGTAAGATCTAATCAAACTAGCTAATCAAAGTTCAATGACTTGAGTCAGCTTTTGTTATTATTTGCAAATAGAGGGTATGGCTTTTATGCCATACAACATGTTGAGAATGTTCATGTATGTTGAAATAAAAAAATCTTCAGAACTTCATTAACATATCTCTACATTTTTACCTTTTACCAGTAGGTGTTTCAGTCGGATTATGGCAGTGGCAGTAATAATAGTTAAGGAAGGGAAGCTGGTATCGTTTATACAATAGCACATTTCATACACACAGCAGGCTTGCAAGAAAAAATAAGAAATGTATGTATAATTCTGTGGGGGGTGTCCCAGTCGAGCTTTATGTCTAGCAATGCCCCTGCTTTGGTGTGAGCGTGACTCACGTGTGCACAGGAGTCATATTGCTGTTGAAGGCGCAAATTCTGTGCTCAGCAGGGGAGGAGCCAGAAATTTGTTTGGGGGTGAGGAGGGGGTCCCATAAATGTTGGCCCGAATATAATTTTTTTTCACACATCTGAACAATATGGGCTCATTTTATAATTGTGGATTACACGTCCACGTCATATATCCACAACAGTAAGTGGTACCAAACACCCATGAAAGGCATGTGTCCCTTTCAATGGGTGCGTATCTATATTCCCCGGTACAGATGTTCCCATGTACCTATGTATACAAGATTTGTTCAAAATAAAAGTATAAGTGAAGCATTTGTCACACATGTGCAGTTTTTCAGTTGCTTAAATTAGGATAAGTTCCCACTATCACGTCAATACCTTATTTTGGGGTTCAAAATAACGGTTTGAAAAATATCTACAATTCATTCAAATAAATGCAAGATAAGTTGATCAATTCAAGATCACTTGAGTCCTGTCAGAAAATTACTTATTTTGGGGGTCAGAAAATTTTCTTTGGATTTCAGATCATATGGAAAATTATACCAAAAAGTGTAATTTTATTGGTCCCAGGGAATATAGGTACTGGGGACATAGAGCAGACCCCCTTTTGGGTACAGAATGAATGTCATGGTCATAGATACAATTTACACTTATGGTACTGAATGGCACTTGTCTGCATTTTAACACCACAATCGTTTATTGAAACTTTACCAAGATCACCACAAGAACCAACATAGAACATTCACAAATAACACAATATATCACAATTATTTGCAGTTCTTCGAGAAGTCCTTGCACTCCTGTTCCCGTGTCAGCGGTACATCCATTCCGGACCATTGTGCTGCACTGCCTATTTTGGCATGAGCACAAAGCCTCCCCTGCTGTCCACCAAGCCGCAATTTTATTTCAACAATGGAGCCACATTATTTTTGCTGTTCAGACTGCATCAGGAGTGATTTATAAAGAGAGCAGCAGAATAACGTCACAACATGACACGTTTTACTTCTGCTTTTCTTCCACAATAACAATCTACTTTCGGCTTCTCCCAAATTCAACTTGGGGTCGCCACAGCAGATCCCACATGGATCTGCATGTAGATTTGGCACAGGTTTTACACCAGATGCCCTTCCTGATGCAACTCCACATTACATGGAGAATGGGCAGGGGTGGGGTTCGAACCGGGGACCTTCCGCATTGAAAGCGGTCGCACTAACCTTTCTTCCACAATGGCACTTTCTCCGCATTCTGCAGCCTGACATTTTCACTAGACTCCGCTAACAGTGACTGCTATTTCTATTTGTTTCTGACCATCGAAAGAGTAAAAGATTTTTTTACATTGTTTTAAAATCTCCATAGCCACTTTTCTCATCCCTTCACGGGAATCTCTGAGGACCTTTAGTGTATTTACCCATCTAAAAAAGTCCTCAGAGTGCGTCACCAATCTTACGACATTATGTTGGTGGTGAGCATGCGTAGAAACTTCTGCCTGTGGAGAACTGACTGATGACATGAGGACATGATGATCTGAGGAGCCAAGGTAGGCCAGTTTGCACTGTTTTTTTCCCCTCTTGATGTGCTTTTATTAGCATTTTTTACCAAATAAAAGTATTTTTTTCTTACTATTCTTTCGGCTGCTCCCGTTAGGGGTTGGCACAGCAGATCATCCATTTCCATCTCACCCTGTCCTGTCATCCATAAACCTCCTCTTTTGCCTCCCTCTTCTCCTCCTGCCTGGTGGCTCCATCCTCAGCATCCTTCTCCCTATATACCCTGGGTCCCTCCTCTGCATATGTCCAAACCATCTCAATCTCGCTTCTCTGACTTTGTCTCCAAACTGTCCCACCTGTGCTGTCCCTCTGATATGTTCATTCCTAATCCTGTCCATCCTCGTCACTCCCAGAGAAAATCGCAGCATCTTCAGCTCTGCCACCTCCAGCTCTGCCTCCTGTCTTTTTGTTAGCGCCACCGACTCTAAGCCGTACAGCATAGCTGGTAACACTACTGTCTTGTAAACTTTCCCTTTGACTTTTGTGGATATCCTTCAATCACAAATCACTCCTGCAAATCAC
>OMMV01216050.1:0-11259 GCA_900302635.1 Chatrabus melanurus | reverse complement strand
TGACAAGCGCCACGCCTGGTGTGTGGCTGAATGCAATATTTCCTTTCCACCAATCAGCTCCACACGTAAGTCTCCTTTCCTTTCAAGAATAACTTGCTTTAACAACTTTCACAGAAATATCTCAAATGTGGGGGTTTGTGTGTAAACTAGCGGATGTTTTGCGCTGAAACGCCGCTTTAACAAGCATTACTTAAACTCACACGGACCTCTTAAAGGTGTAAAAATGTGTAATAATATTTGATTCATGATGTTTTTCATACAGGTTTGAACGTTCAAAGAACAGATTGAATGAACTGATTGAAATAAAATGGTCTTGGATCCAGTAAGATAATTATTAAAGGGGTCATATTGTGCCAAATTACTTTTTTATCTACCTTATACAGTTTTCATGTATTTGATACTTAATGTTCAGCATCTCCAAAGTCCCACACTTCTATGGGGGTTTTCACAGATATTCTCCTGATTTAAGCATAATTTATGACTAAATCCCCCATGCTCTAATTTTTACCTCAGATTATTAAAAGCCCCCCACACACATTTAAGATTACAGCTGTATTCCAAAATCACACCAAAAAAACCAAAAAGCCTGATATGCAATGTGACAATTGCTACATCACACACAATTGCTACATCACACACACAATTGCTACATCACACGGCCTTAATTGAGGTGATAAAAAACATGAAAATACACTGTAGTGCACAATGCATCATTTTTTTTATCATCCTTTTAAAGGTGGTACTTCACATCCACTACAGGATTTCCACTGCATGTTCTTTTGTTTTAAAAAGACAGAAAGAAGGAAATGAATGTCTGGATTTATATAGCATTTTGGCAACAAATATAATAAACTTTGGGTTTAAAATCACCAATATTGTTGTTTGATTTGCCAGTTATTGTTGAACATGTTCAGACTGTGTCAATAAGCAGGTTTCACAGGATAAAATGAATGTTGGTATGATCAGTGGGTCTGGGTAGAATATTTTTCTCAAAACAGTTAAAATGGATTTATAGCATTTTGGAAAAGAGCTCTTCATTTGTACTGAACACCATAGTACAGATATTAACTACAGTCAGTGGAAGTTGTAGCAGCATCTTTTTGTGTGTTTGTTTGTCCGCACAGTTTAGACAAAATGTCATGGGACAAATGTGGGACAGAGGTAGTACCAGACAATGTGTACAGATGTTTTGCTGCTGGGTTCAAAAGGTCAAAGGTCATGTTCAAAAAGCTGATAATTCAAGAGCGAATGAAGCCAAGGCACTGAGCTGAGCATGTAGCTTTGTTTTTTGTTTTTGTTTGTTTTTTTGCTACACGTGTGTGTATACATTTCAGGTCAAACATTATGGTTACATGGTTGTAAAGTTGGAATTGACATTCTTTTTTTTTTTCTTTTTTTCCCCCTGTCCTGTCCGGCAGTTTTGGCAAGCAGGATACATGCTATATATATATATACATGCAAATACATGCTATCAGTTTCATGCTGTATTATCATTACTGGACTTCCTAAATGGAGAGAGACTGCCTGAGTTCCCTTTATAAAAGCTTTCTTAACACTCATGGGATCACCGTGAACTCAAAGTGAGACGACTACAAAATGTATAATTTGGTATATAAATGATATGTAATGTGTGCAGCAGTGGGTGCTGTAAACATGGCTTTCCTAATTGAACTGCACACTGTCTGTCACATCACGACTGTACACGAAACATTGTGTTGAGTGCAGTTCCCATCACTCACTTGGCTCCTTTAATGGAAGCAGTATTGGACCACAGCAGGTTGACCTGTTTGCCCTCCTGCCACACTGAGATGTACTGAGTGCTCACCTCCAGCTTCACGCCCAGAAACTTGTGGACAATGCCAAAACAGCCAAAATAAGTATTGGCGTTTCCATCTGGTGTAACAACCTTTTTCCCAATAATTTGGCCATTCACCAAAAATCCTGAAATAAATGATAGATTTGAATGTTCACACCCTTTGCATACAGTTTTAAAACACAGAAACATGTTGCTGAGGCTCAGGGCTGACCTGATTTTGGTTCTCTGACCAGGTTAAAAATGGTTCCTGGTTTGTCATTGATGTTGAAACAAAGTGCGTCGTCTCTGTCTGGCAGTTCAATCATGAAATGAGGATCTCCATCAACTGCACAAGAAGCATTGGACAATGTATAAAAGATAATTCTGATGTTCTCAACTGAAAAGCAAAACAATTTGTGAACACTCCTCATTTAAGCAGTGCAGATGCTGCTGATGCGACATTTAAATAATCTAGGTAACAGCACCCGTGGGCATGAAGACAGTAATTGCTATGACAATCTGACATTTGACCCCAACGACCTTGACCACAATGATTGACCTCTGGCAAATTTGAACTCATTTGGGCAATTCCAGAACAGGCCTACATGTGTGGGCCAAGTTTGGTGCTACACGGAGTCAAGTCTGGGAGCATGTGCTGGTGTCATGCATCGCCACATCCACCACACCATGGAACCGCTTTGGGTCCTGGATGGCAACCACCCAGGCAGACAACCGGTCCATCCCCACTTCTCAAAAATAACCATCTATCTGCCGCAACCAGGTGAATCATGGGCGTCCCCTTCTCCAACCATTGGGGTCCTCAACAGTCAGGCACCTACGTGCTGGATCATGCACAGAGAAATACGCCACACAGCCAAAATGACAAAACTGACACTCCCTCACAATGCAAGTGTACTTCTCATCTGAGTCTCCCTAAGTAATCGTTTGTTTGACACACAGTCATTCCAACGATCCCAAGGATCCTCTGAAGGGACCTTTTACCAAGGACATCCAGTCATCATGTTAAATCACTGGTTAGCATCCAAGTTCTGCAACCATATCATAAGACAGGAACCACCAGGACCCTAAAGACTTGGACCTTCATTCTCCTGCAAAGATATTGGCATGGCCAAGCACCTCTGTCCAACGACCTCACGATTCCATAAGCTCTTCCCAGGCATCTCTTTATGTCAAAGCCTGAGAACCCAGAGACATGAATGTAACTGCCAAGATAAGTGAATGTCTCTACAGCTTCAACACTTTTACCATATACAGATACACTTCTGATGGCTGAGTCCAGGAAGTCATTAAAAGGCTGGATCTTAGTCTTGATCCAGGACAATCACAAACCCAGACACTCTGATTCCTCACTCAGCCTCTCAAGTGTTGCAATGAGGGTACCCATTGATTCCACAAACAACATCGTCCGTCAAGTCAAGGTCAGTAAATCAGAGTGAAAAACTTAAATTTTGACCTTTGACCCCAATGATTGGCCTTTGGGAAATTTGACCTCGCCTGGGCAGTTCCAGAACCCACCTCCATATGTTTTACAAGTTTAGTACAAATAGGAGTGAAAAACCTCATTTTTGTTTGTGACCCCAATGACCTTGTCCGCAATGACTGACGTTTGGGAAATATTGGCTGTTGATATCTTGCTGAAGTTTAGTCAGGTCAACTGGACTTCTTGTTTAGCTGGGAAACGTTTCGCCACTCAACCAAGTGGCTTCATCAGTCTGAGGTAGTACTGGCCTGTTCTGCCTGTATCTGATGGAATATGGACATCAGGTGGACGGAGATAGAGGAGGAGGAATTGCATGATCGAGGCACTCAAATGCTTCACCTCAGGGAGTTGTGGTGGATGCTGCTCCAAAAATGATCTCCTGTGCACTTTGTTACTTTGCACGCTGATCCATTCCCCAGCCAGAAAAACTCACTTCTGAATCTGCCATCGAAATAGCAAGGCGCCAGGTTCAAGTGCGCACAACTCTTAAAAGGAATGCCACATGACAATCTTACTGGTGTAAACATATTTCACACAAAACATGCCTGTGATGAATTAAGAAAGTAAATACAACCCCTTTGTGCTTGGAGTTGGACACGCCGCTAAATGGACTTTAGATTGTGCGCTATAGAGCATCAAGATAAGAGTCCTCTCTATAATAATGTTTAAACAAATGATAGTTAATATCAACATCTGGTTCATCACAAGCATTTATTGATTTTATCCTGTTATAACAACAAATACTTCCTCTACAACTCCAAAAATCAATTTGATACATTTCCAGAAATTGTCCAAAACAAATGGAAATAAACATATAGCCTCCACAGGAGAAGTGACTGTCTTGTTGTTCAAGTCTCACTTTATTTGTACCCACAAAAAACAGACCAGCAACATCGGCAGCATGTAGTGAGAACAGATAATTTTTTTAATAGAAAACTTACCATCTGGCTGACTACGGGACCTGGCAGCATGCATCCTGGAAGCTGTCATCAAAAAATAATAAAAACATCCGTCTGTAAATGCACTTGGCCAAAATGCAACGAAGCAGCAGTGAGACAATAGTACCTGTCGATGGACCTCTCTCTGCTCTCTGTCGTTGTTCTGTGAAGCAGGACAAAGAAACTACAGTTAAACTCCAAATCACATATCATATATGAACAACCAGATACAGACACAGCCAACAGTTCTACAGGTGTAAGAGAAATTGGAACAATATGCATTATGAAAATAAAAAAAGCGTCATCACATGAAGAAAATTACAACCCCAACTCAGAAAAAGTCGGCACACTAAAGCATTTGTACCTTTGTAATTTTGCCATTCCTTCTTACAATGCTTAAAACACGTTTTTGCATTGAGGATACCAAGTGATGAAGTGTTTCAGGTGTTATTTTGTCCCACTCTTCCTGCAAACAGGTCTTACGGTGTGCAATAGTACGGGGGCATCATTGTTGCAATGAATGTTTGTAAAATGTGTGGGTCTGGGTATTATCGTTTTGGAAAAGAGCTCTTCAAATTACATTTGCCAATGGCACTGACACAACCCCATACCATGACAGACCCTGGCTTTTGGACTTGTTGCTGATAACAGTCTGGACGGTCCTTTTCTTCTTTGGTCCAGAGCATACGGCATCCATTTCTTCCAAAAAAAGATATGGAATACTGATTTGCCTGACCACAATGCACATTTCCACTGTGTGATGGTCCAACCCAGATGCTTCTGAACCCAAAGAAGTTGATGCTGCTTCTTGACAAAGTTAACTTAAGGCTTCTTTTTTACACAGTAACATTTTAAGTTGCATTTGTGAATGCCTGCACCTGTTTGAAATAACATGATTATTTATTTATTTATTTTTTACCTCATTACTAGCCCTAAATTGCCCCCGTCCCAGCTTTTTTTGGAATGTGTTGCAGGCTTGAAAGGCAGGAATGGATGTATATTAACAAATGAAATGAAGTTGACCTCACAAAACATGGAATATCTTGGGTTCATACTGTCTGCAATGAAATAAAGTTCAAAGTAAATGTAAGAATGAATGTGTTTATTGTTTGTTTGTTTGTTTTGTTTTTAATTTGCATTTTCATACTTGATGATTTGGGGTTGTATAATGAAACTAGTAAATGTCTCCAGCATTTCTGACCATTAAGTGAAGGACATAGAGCATTTATTACATTCCATTCATTTAGCTGACAATTTTATCCAAAGCAACTTACAAATGAGGAATCACAATCAAGCTACAGTTGGAAGGGGGATTCAGCATAACAGTAAATACAGTAGTGCCTGAAAGTTGATGAACCCTTGAGCTATTAAACATCTGAATGTTGGAATGACATTAAATATAAAAAAATAAAATAAAATAATTCAGGCTTCTGTGTATAAAAATGTCAAAAATGATGCCCTTTAAACTCACAGTGAAAACTAATCTCTACAATATGACATAATAGAACTAAATATATAAAAGCCAAAATGACGGGTTGCATAACTAATGGCACCCTTTCATGTAACACAAGTAAATTATTACTTTTACAACCTGTTTTCTTCAGACAAGTTAGGGGATGGACACATGAACATTTCTCAGTCACTTTGAAATATAGATTAAACTAAAGTTTAAAGTGTACTATCTTTACAGTTTAACCCTAATCAGTACACCTGGGGACCCCCAGGTGTATATTTTTTTAATATATTGTCGGAACTGTTATACTTATTCAGCTGAAATCTTATGTAATTGTCACCTATATAGTTGTCTTCAGTTTCACTTATTTTGATCCAATTTGATTAAATACTGTGGGCTCCACAATAATTTTTATTATGGGGTCTGCTTGGACCCCAGTTTGATATAAGTCAGCTGGTCAGACTCCACAGCAAAATTTTGAGCTTTGTGTCAATTTTTCATAACTACTGAACTGTCAGATCAGTTTTTATTCAGGATATTTGCATCAGAGCAACTGCAGGGAGTAGGGGTCGCTGTTGAATTTCTCTACTGAAGAGTTGTGTTTGAAAAAGAGAAAAAATACTCAAGTCTTTCAAAATGAAATGTGATTTTTTTTTTTTTTTTCAAAATAGCTGCAAAGTGACCCTTCGACCATATGTTGCAGATATCTGTAAGACTGGCATAAATAAAAACATGTTAACAGTATTAAACAAGAAGAAGTTATGGTGGGGTCCGCATGGACCTCAGGTGTACGTGATTAGTAAGTTTCACATGTACTGATGAGGGTTAAAGGAGACCTCAGCATAATGATGGATACCTTCTTTACGTACAAACCAATGAGTGATGTACAAAATGTACAGTAAGTAGATACCAGAGAGAAATTAGAGAAAATAATGAAAGGTTGAAAGAGAAAAGAAGTGCATTGTCAGTGCGAGTTAGGCATGTTAGGGTTGTTAGAGATGATAGGAGAGTAGGTACTCTTGGAAGAGCTGGCTTTTCAAGAGCTTCTTGAAAATAGAGGGGGACGCCCCTGCTTTGATAGCATTTAGTAGCTCGTTCCACCATCAGGGGACCAAAAACGAGAATAGTCTGGATTGCCTTGTGTGCAGGATGGCAGTGCCAGACAACACACCTTGAAAGAGCACAGCGGCTGAGAGGCAGCACAAGCCTTAAAGAGTGCATTTAAGTAGATAGGTGCACACCCAGTAGTCACTTTGTAGGCAAGCATTAGTGACTTGAATTTGATGTTGGCGGCAATGAGTAGGCATCATGTGCTCTTTTGGACTGATCGAAAATCAGATGTGCCACTGTGTTCTCATTCATCTGTAAGGGCTTCACCGTGCGAGCTGGGAGGCCCGTTAGAATGGTGTTACAGTAGTCGGGGCGAAAGATAACCATGACCTGTACCAAGAGTTGGGTGACATATTGAGTGCGGTATGGCTTGATTTTTCTTTTGTTAAATAGTGAGAAGCAGCACGACCAGGAGACAGAGGCAACACGATCTGAGAAGGATAGCTGGTCATCAATCATGACAGCCAGATTTCTTGCCACCCTGGTAGGAGTGAGAGATAGAGGTGTGCTATTTTATGTTGATATTGTGAAGTATATATTGATTTGCTGGGGAGAACATACAGTTACCTCCCTGCTGTGTTGCTGTTGTCTATTCTAAAAGATGGTGTGATATGTTACAATATGGAATGTTTTGTGATAGAAACTCTGATAAAACATTTCACAATGATCACGAACTGGAAGCATAAGCTGGAACCATTTGAGTCCTGTAGAAAACCGGTCCATCCCCGCCTCCCTAAAGTAACCATCTATCTGCCACAGCCAGGTGAAACATGGATGTCCTCTTAGCCTGTTCCTCTCACTGGGGTCCTCAACACTGAGGCACCTGCACACTGGATAGAGGCCACATGGCCAAAGTGTTGTACCTATTGGTTGCTCACAATGCAAGTGATATGCCTCATCTGCATCTCACTGTCACTGCTGTTTGTGTAGACAAAAACAGCTGGACGACCCCAGTCATCAATTGAAAGGCAGATTATTTAATTCATATATTTCACTCATTCACACTTTGATCAACATACCTTCAAATGCCACTTCACTAAATTTGATCGGCAGAGGCACGTATCGCTACACAGCACTGATAAACATGAGAATTTGATATCACGTTACACAAAAAGGAGGCATTCTATTGTGCATACGTTTGTACATTTGATAATCATTTGGTAAACTGTTTCTCTGTAACTTTGACTGTTACTGTCTTCTAATTCTTCTTCTAATACTTCTAGTTCTTCTAATGCAGTCCAAAGGGCTATGGATAATGTATAGTCCTCTGAGCCATTATGAGTTATATCATCACAATAGAATTTGTTGATTTGAATTCCATGCCATCTGATAAGTCAAGCAACAGTGGCATTAGTGGCCACCAGGACCCTGCAAATAGACACAAGGCTTCACAAGCAAGTTGGAAGACCGCTCTGTCTTTAGTTTATGTTAAAATCATTGTGCAAGTTAAAAGATGCCAACATGACCCAAAAGTAGGAAGTTCACTGGTCCTCACCAGTGTCTGCCAGATCCCAAAATTTCAGAGCTGAATAGGAAGTAGCTTTTATTGACTTACTTATGGAAATTTCGAGGATTTATACTCACTTACTGACTGACTCCATTAACCCTTTCAGTACTAAAGGAACACGTGTCCCAAAATTTTTTCCATGTATCCTGTTGAGACATAAGCATCCCAAAAGCCCATGCATTTGGACCTATTCCATATTATAGGAGCACCTCTTTTATGCTTTTATGCCCCAGAGCATTATGGGTAATGATATTTTTGAACACAAAATTGACATTTATACTCAATAGATAACTTTAATTTGAAGTACTGTATTCAGTATTGAAAGGGTTAATCCTATGCTTACATTGCTAATCGCAGGGAAAAACGTTACATTATTGTTTACCTTCAGTCAGTTTGTCAGCAATGAGAGGCCTGTCTGTGCCATCCTCAGTTTCAGGTTTGGTGACCACCATCGAGGTGAGAGGGGTGACAAAGCCATACTGCAGGGACATGGACAGGGCTTTGGCTGTGGCATTGGCTTTCTCCTGCTGAGTACCAGTGTTACTGAGGCAAAACAAATGAAAACCAGGACACAACTATTTAATAATGAAACACAATCTACTCTGGCATACAACTGTGCACCATAAAAAGTATTAGTGAGGAATTTCTTTGTGGAGTCCGATCTTTTGACAAACCTCTTCTCCAGAAGCTGTTGGATGGTGAGGTAGGCCCACAGGCGCTCTGTGAAATCCCCAAAAATGTAATTCTTATCTGGGTAGATTACACCCCAATCCACAGCACTGGCATGTCCTTGAACCTGGAAGTCCTCTTCCGACTGGAGAAAAAAAAATAATGTAACGGCATGTAGTACGGACAGACGAGGGAGTCAAGGAACTGCTAGGAACTTCTAGGGTCAAAAGGTTCCTCCCAAAATCATTGCTTGAATAATTTAGATTAGTCAGTGTTAAGGAACTCAAATGTGAGATTAAGCAAACATACATGTTGTCATTCACTGCCACAACTCGATACCATGTTAGTCTTGTTTAAACTGATCTATTGGGTCCCATGACTCACCCCCTTGGCGAACACTTCCACCACTAAGTTGTTCATGTCACTGTCCCTCAGTTGACCAGCGACCACAATCTCTGAGCCATTAAAAAGCTGGCTGAAGTGGTTGGTGGTCAAAAGGTCCACTGTGTTGTCAGGGTAACGCAGGTCCACGTCTGAGAGCAAAGGGCTGGCCACCTCCTCATAGAAACCCTGGAGATCCAAACATAAATACCCGGATCTATGTGAGTATTCCCTTTTGTTCCAAATCTGTCTTTGCTTTTTGTAATTTTTTTTCATCCACCTGGAGTTGAAGTGTAGCGTCTGAAGCCTCATAGATTCTGCGGGCAATTCCTTTGTTTTGTTTGCTCATGACATCAAGGAAGGAGTAATCCACATTATTTCCAAATCCAAGAGAGAACAAAGACATACTGCCGTTGATAGCATTGCGTACATTCTCCTGGATTTTCCCAAGGTTAGACTCTCCTTCAAAAGCACAGATACATCAAGCATTAACCGCAAGAGCTGCATATCTAAGGGTCTAAACATTGGTAAGGACACAACCAAGGGTACGGCCGTGCTGAAATTACTGGACCCCCCCCCACCTGGAAATTAATAAAGAAATTGAGGATGAAATATGAAATCTGATCTGATATGTTTTCATAATTGCATCAGAACATTGTCATTTTTATGACATTTTTGCATCCATAATTCATTATCTTCTTCTGTGGAATACAGTACAGCTGTAGATAGAGTTTCACATACAATTTGGCCAAATCTTTCAAACAATATATGTGCTAAGTCAGGTAGAATATCTACTTCATTTCCATACAATGTCATTTAAAAATAGTAGTTACAAGATAGATTTATTTCAGTTTTTATTCACTATGTCAATTTTCATACATCACAATGAATGCCTTTTTAAACAGCATGGAAGATTCCAGAAATTGATGGAGTTCTTGTAAAAGCTTCTGAATGACTAACTGCCATAATTCAGGGATAATTGGAGAACCGTTGTCTGTATTTCAGGGCAGACCTAAATAACCAGTACCGTCTTGCATTTAAGAGCAAGGGGAAAAAACTACCCTAAAAGAATTAACGCAAGGCTTCCAGAGCAATATGAGATCTGAACAAATCTGGTTCCTCCTGAGACACTCCTTAAACGATTCATGGTACTACGAGCAACTGAAAAGTCTATTGTAAAAATATATAAGACGCTTGGGACCATACAGACTTTACATCACTGAGGAGCGAGGACCAAATTAACACCCAGAATTTAATGAACCTTTGTTTTATTTTGTTCTATAGGTCCAATAGAACCTCCGGATCACAAGTAAGAAACTGATTAAGGATTTGAAGGCATCAGATAGAAAGGTAACTGTGTTGCCTTTAATGCATAATCATGGATAGACTTTTATTTTGGTTAGCATTGGTCATTAGTTCCTGTAAGAAGTAAATCTAACCATAACTCAAGTCATCATTTTGCAAGAAAGAGTTGGTTGGTGGATAGCTACAGCTTCTATGCTATAGTGAAGACAACACAGTGACATATCATCATCATCATCATGTTCGTTTTACGTTCTTTTCACGATCATCTCGTGGTTGAACGTGCGATGACCTCCTTCCACCTGACCCGATCCAGGGCCAGCTCCTCTCGGACGCCCAACAAGTTTAAATCCTCGTCCACACATCTCTTCCAGCTCTTTTTTGGTCTCCCCCTCGGTCTCACCCCCGCCACCTGCACTCGCTCCACGGTTCTCAGCATGCTTCCCTCCCCCGCTCTCATCACGTGCCCAAACCACCTAAGTCTGCCTTGCCTTATTCTGACTTCCAGTTCCGTCACTCCACATCTTCTCGCCACCTCCCCGCTAGGTACCCTGTCCTGCCACCTCACTCCGGCCATATACCTCAACATTGCACTATGCACAA
>OMMV01215973.1:0-13191 GCA_900302635.1 Chatrabus melanurus | reverse complement strand
ACAAGTAATAAAAAACCTTACAAATGTAACATGGACACAGGAATGACCAGAGCGTAACAAGCAAGCAAACAAGTTTAGAATGTCAGGTGTCACATGTGCATAATTACATAATTATTGGTCATTTGTGGAAACGTGGTAAAATATAGTGTAGACACATTACACATTCCTGTGTGTGCATGTTGAATTGGTGGGAAAATTGGACTAGTGATACTGTTTTTGCACAAAAGATTTGTAGATCTATGAACATATGCAATAAAAACAAAATAATTCAATGATTGAGTCACTGTTGTTGTGATGTGGCCAACAGGAGGCACTGTGCAGTGAAAGTTAACCTCACTCCCCGATGCCAAAAGATGTTCTAGCGACAGCCACCATGTACATGTTGTTTATACATCACATTGACTAAATTCCATTAAAGATTCCACAACAGTGCAGCACAATCATAAAATGGTAATTATTTAGAATTCATACATGTCAACTTGTAACATGCACACACAGGAATGTGTAACACTATATTTTACCACATTTACACAAATGACCAATAATTATGTATTTATGCACATGTGACATATGCCATTCTAAACTTGTTTGCCTGCTTGTTGCGCTTTGGCCATTCCTGTGTCCATGTTACATTTGTAATAATTTTTTTATTGCTTGTGATACCTAGTAATGATAATCATGGACAAGATGATTACAAAAGTGGAAAATATATTTTAATTTTGCAACATTTACACACAGCCTCTTAGTGATTAAACCTAACCTACGGAACTGTTAGGCCCTTAAGCCTAACCTACGGAACTGTTAGGACCTTAAGCCTAACCTACGGAACTGTTAGGACTGTAAACCTAATCTACGGAAATGTTAGGACTGTAAACCTAACCTACGGAACTGTTAGGACTGTAAACTAATAAAGTGGAATTTTTTTAGTTAAGTTAGCCGTAGCTCTTTGAGTGATCTACAATCACTACAGACAAACAGAAGTTTCATAACTATGTCAGATATGTTTTTAAATTTTGTTTACTGGACAAACATTCTCCATAACGACCAAACGGTGGAACTTTAAGAGCGTGACAAGCAGGATAACATTTCAAAAACAAACACCAAAAAATTAGCAGTGACAGTTGAAGATTACCTCAGTTTGCACAGGTGAATTCCCACTGAAAGAAAACAAAAAAGTCACTTCCTGAACATGGTCTCAGTGGAACTGTAGTCTTTTATGGAAGGTGACAAAGTAACGAACAGTATGGAAGAGTCGGTCTTTCAGGGTCCCATCATGCAACGCCCGTTTGGCATAGTCTAAACGGTTTCATCACAAGCTATGAACTGTTTTGTGTACAAGTTAATTTGTATTTTATAATAATCATCATAGGATGTGCTTAACCTGTCACTATATGGGCTTTAAAAACATAATTATATACTATTCATAAATATAACTTTGCATTATTTTAGTCTGATTTTTTTGTAGATGAGGTGTCTTTTGAACACTGCTTGCTCTTAGAATAGATCAAAGTTATGTGAAGTTTGGTGTTGGTGTGTGAAGTGATGGTAACGAAATACTCATTAGAAACTGGGAGAGACTCAGACTGACAGTAACTGTTTTATTCATGTGATTGCACAACACACTACCAGTAGGCTACGGTACTTTCAGCTGACAGAGCGTCAGCAATACTGCTGTGGGTTTTTATGCATGTATTAGAATGGGAAAAAAATAAATATGTAATTAGTGGGTTATTAATCGTGGCTGGCACATCACATGTATGTCAACTATCAGTCTGGGCAATTATAGAACCGTAGGTATTCGCATGGCCAAACATATAGCAGCAGAAAGAAACTTGGTTCCTTTAGTAGTATAGATTATATACTATTATATTTAACTCCATTTAACTTGTCTTTTCCACTCTGATTACTGCACACAGCAAGAATTCCCAACACCTGCCTTCCTTCAGAAATCTTCAGTTTAC
This sequence comes from Chatrabus melanurus, assembly GCA_900302635.1. Lineage (NCBI taxonomy): Eukaryota > Metazoa > Chordata > Actinopteri > Batrachoidiformes > Batrachoididae > Chatrabus > Chatrabus melanurus. The sequence goes on along the minus strand of OMMV01215973.1, from coordinate 11,230 downwards.
AGATTTTCACGCATCTGTTCACAGCTAAGTGAATGCAAGCTAAAATTGGAACTCAAGACTGAGATGATGGATATTGGTCCTGCGAGACACAGTCACCAGTTTGATCAGATGAGACTGACATTGGCTTTATGTGTCACTCATCATAGTGATAAAGCAAAAAAGCTCAGGGTGATTTTCAATCCCAGTTCTGTTTTAGGACGAGGTGATACAATCCCTTGCAAAGTGGCATAATGGTAATTAGGGCAGGGTGTGGAGGGATAAAAGCTTCATTTGGGTGATCAGGTGGGCACCCTCCTTCTTAGGTGTTTCGATAATAGGCCCACAACACCTGCAGAGGGCTCATCAGCAACATCTGGCATCACAGGTGCAACCCTCTCTGCTTTTGACTCTCACTAGTCACCCTGATGGAGTGGCTGTTATTTGGGGCCCAGGTGATGTCTCTGCTCTTGATCCAGAGCTACCGACTGGCCTGTTCATTGCCACTGGAGAGAGCTTTGTTGGCTTGCTGTTGGGCTTGATGTTGGACTCCCATTTCATTAAGTAGCCTGGTGGTTGACTTTCCAACAAAACCTCTGCAGCCAACCTCAACTGGGCAGTCCCTAACCTTCCAGCCATGTTGCTCAGCATCGGCTGCCAGCTCGGCGTACCTGAAACTTTTGCCTTCGTAGGCCTCCACAGCATCGTCCCCGTGCACAGTCAGCTCTGTTATATAAACGGAGCCAAGTGAGGAGGACCAAAGCACAAGATCTGGTCTGAGGTTTGTTGTGGTGATCTCAGCTGGTTAAGGTCCACCGATAGCTTCCAGTCTTGCTCCCCACCTTGCTGGACAACATGTGGCTTGGATGTATGGACTTTGTCTTGCTTCACTCCTGCACAGACAAATTTAATTAGAGGTGTGGAATAGATTATTTGAGGAGGTAGGGCATTGGTGGTAGTCCACCTGGTCTCCAGCGTAGATGCAAGGCACTTCAGCACCTGATTGTGTCACCTGGTATAATGTCCTTGTTTCACACGTGTCTTGCAGTCCAGCAGGATGTGGTTCAGGTTGGCTGGAGAATGACAGAGGGGGCACATAGGGTCTTCTCTGTACCACTGGTTGAGGTTGATTGGAGATAGCAGGACCTCATAGGTGGCTCTTATAATGAAACTGGTTTGATGAGCTTCCATGTTGTACAGATCCATCCATGAAAAATGTCTCTTCTCAGCCCCCTCCCATCGCATCTAGTGCTCTGCTTTGCTTGAGAGATGGCCTTTGCTCACCTTATTGCTTGCTTTTGGGGGTGTACCTCCTCAATGACAAGACCTCAGCATTGTAATGTGGTTGCTTTGTGCCAGGATGGACTTCTCTCTCAATTCAATTCAATTCAATTCAATTCAACTTTATTTATATAGCACCAAATCACGACACCAGTTGCTCCAAGGCACTTCACAAGAGCAGGGTCCAATAATTGTGGACCCCGCTCAGTTGGGTGGCCGTGCACTCAGGCCACCAAAATAACAATAAAATTACAACAAATAAGATAACTACAAATCAAACAATACAACTGATGACCAATAGATGAGCTAAATTGATATAAAAACAGTAAACATAAAGTGCAATTAAAAAGATAATAAAAAGATAAAACATTAAAAACATAAAAATAACATGTATAACATCAGCAGCCAATAAACAAGTAAGAAATGCAGAATAACAATAAAATGCAATAAAAGTGTAACAATACCAAAGAAAAAAAATCCGGACACTCTCCAAAACAGTCCACCAACAGTCTCCAAGGCTAAGGCCTCCTCACCCTTGCTGTACATGCCGGACGATGTCCTGACGTTTAAGGCCTGACATTGTCTGCTGTGCAGCCACAGATGGGGTCCAGTTCCTTCCAGTTGCCAGTGTATGAGCTGTTTGGGTGATACATGGATTGCAGGATTCTCTCAGTGTCATTTTCAGCCTAACTTTGGAGCACTTTTAGACTGGATACTGAAAGTTCCAGAATACCTTCTCCATACAGGCCTGTGTTGGTAATGCACCTGGGGAGACCAAGCCTTTTTTTTTTTTTTGCAAATGAACTGACCAGCCTCTCCAGTTTTTCAACCTTGGAGAGTGAGATCTCATAGATCCTCAAGGTCAAGGGCCACATCAACCGGGGGACCAAATTGAAAGCAGCAGAGCTTCAACCTGGCTGGTCGGAAAGACTTGTCGATGCTCTCCAGGCCACTGGTGGTGTCCTGCCTAATCTGGTCCACTTGGTCTGTGTCCTTGAGGGTTCCATCATACCAGCATCCACGACTCTTAATGGGTTTCTCTGCCACCATTGATATGGGCTCCTCATCAATGTTAAAGTGTTGCTGAGACAGCTTTGCTTTGGTGACTGATATGCTCCTGAACTTGTTTGGTTTTATTTTCATCCAGGCCCACTCAATGTTCTCTTGCAGCTTCCTCAATAATCCGCTTGTGCAGGCCTTGGTTGTGTCCTTTGACTTTTGTCTGTCATTTGATCTACACATTAGATAAATTACAAAGAATGCTTTCTTTCATCTCCGTAAGATTCAAGCTATTCTATGGTGGATGCAGAAACATTGATTCCTTCCTTTGTCTCATCTAGAATAGATAGCTGTCATGCCTTATGTTCTGGTTTACCACAGACAAGCATCAGCGGTTTTCACATGGTTCAAAATGCTGCTGCTAGAGTTCTAACCAGGAGAAGAAAGTTTGATCATAATATCCTCATTTTGGCTTCCCACCACTGGCTTCCTGTCCATGTGAGGTCAGATTTTAAGATTTTGTTACTAACATACAAAATCCTTCATGGACTAGTGCTTCCATATTTGGCTGATCTAATTAAACCTTATGTACCTGTTCATACGCTGCGTTCTCGAGATGCAGGATTACTGTCTGTTCCAAAGGTTAAGAAGAAGTCAGCAGCAACATTCCCACTGGTGGAGTTGGACTTTGTCTCAGCACATCTAAATTCTGAGGATGTTTGTGAAACCTAGGACTATGGTGCTGGCAATCACGCTAGTATTTTGTCTGTAATTTTGCTGTCGTGATATATTGTTGTGGTGCGTTGATCATTCCAGCTGATTTTCTACTTTGTTCTCTGACCGAGAGTTCAGCTGATGAAGCATCTGTAGATGGCCACTACTGACCGGCCCAGGAGATGTACTGCTTTGAGAGTGATGCCGTTTCTTCGAACACTGGAGTTTTGATCCCGGAGACAACTCACCACTGGCAAGTGCTGATCGTGTGCACTGGTTGTGCATGGGGATTATGGAGGTCCAGCTCCTGCTGACTCAGTGACGAACATTCTGGTGGATTGGGATTCTTTTGATTCTGAAGGATCAGAACTGTTAACTCAATAATGATCCCAGTTGTGTTCTACTTCTCAGGTCCATGATCTTTACTGCTTGACTGTCTGGTCAACTGGTTATATGACCACTGGACTTCATGAGTGGTTGGATGTTTAGCGGCATCTTCTCCATCTTCTCTTGCATGTTTGATAATTCTTTGTTGTACTTTGTTTTATTTGTTAATTTGTTCTTGATAGTTTGGCAAAAGCAGATGTTCAACCCAGTCTGGTCTGCATGAGCTTTCTCACTGCAATCATCTGAGGGAGTTTTTCCTGATCACTGTTGCCGATGTGCTTGCTCAGGGGGTGGGTAAGTGTTTGACCTTACCTTCGTGAAGTGCCTTGGGGTGAATTATGTTGTGATTTGATGCTATATAAGTTGAATTGAATTGATTTAGGACCCTGGCCGCTGACAGTAGCTGGAATGTGGATGCACTCAGAAATATGTTCTTAGACGGACTTTCGGGACAAACTAAAGACCATCTAGCACCCCTCGGTCTCCTTGAAGAGTTTGATGAGATGATGGTGCATGCAATGAAGATAGCTCAGTGTCTAAATGAATGAAAGATGAAAGACGCAATGTCTCAGAACACCCGGCTACTGGCAACGATCCACATTCTTCTCTCCAGCTTCTTCCTCATCCAAATTGCCAGTGTCTGCTATGCCATCTTATCCCCCCAAACCTCTGATTCCAGTATTGTCATCTCTCCAAGATGAACCCATGCAACTTGGGAAATCCCGGCTATCCCCCAGTCAGCCCTGTTGGTGCCAGTGGTTGCATTTAAATCACCTATGACCAGTAAGGTATCACCTCTGGGGCAGTCGTCAATGCAGAGTGAAGCTGCGAATAAAAGATCTCCCTCACAAAGACATCACTCACCATAGTCAGAGCATAGACTGAGACAGCAGATACAACACCCAGTGAATGCTTGAGTGTGAGCACCAAAATAATCCGCTCATTGACAGAGGTGACATCAGACACCAATGGAAAGAGCTGGTCTGCCACAGCAACTGCCACTCCCTCCGCACACCAACCATTTGTACGAAAACCAAAAGTAGATGTATCCACCCACAGAGATCTGGCCACTTCCAGGTCTTCACACTTCAGACAAATTTCTAAACTTCCTCGACAGCAGTGGAAGATGGTCATCCTTACTGAGAGACTATATGTTCCAGGTGCCCACCCTCTTCACCCGGAGTATGGATGGACAGAATTAGGAATATGCATATCAGAAGGACAGAGCAGGTAGGACAGTTTTGAGACAAAGTCAGAGAAGCGAGATTGAGATGGTTTGGACATCTGCAGAGGAGGGACCCAAGGTATATAGGGAGAAAGATGCTGAGGATGGAGCCACAAGGCAGGAAGAGGGAGGCCAAAGAGGAGGTTTATGGATGTGGTGAGGGAGGACATGCAGGTGGTTGGTGAGACAGGGGACAGCTGATCTGCTGTGGCGACAGCTAACAGGAGCAGCCGAAAGAAGAAGAATCATCCTCATTTGATTGGAGGACGCAACTGACTGACATTGATATATTAGTCTTATGTTACAAGTTATATGTCTGTGAGAGCAGATGTATCTTGAGTCTTGTTTTAAAATATATAATTATCTCTGCTGGCCAGATGTTCCATAGAACAGGTGCATGATATCAGAAAGCTCTTTGGCCTGCTGACTTTTTCTTTACCTTTGGAACACACAGTAATGGTGAGGTCAAAAGTTAACCAAAGATGTTTAGCTTTATTACTGTCATGAATGACACAGGCATCCAGTGACAATGTTAACTGATCATACAGGAGTCTGTGTGTAACTGGACCAATGATCATCATCTCAGTCTTCTCCGTTTTTAACTGAAGCCAGACAGTCCTCTAACATCTTCATATGAGAGAGATTATTTGTATTTGTGGGCATATAAAGCTGAGCAGCAGCGTAACATTCATTCTTTCATTCGTTTTCTGCCACTTATCCGGATCTGCATCGCAGTTGCACCAGACCAAGCAGCTCAGACCACACTTCCCTATTTTTGGCCAAGACCTGTAACTCTTCCTGGGGGATCCCGAGGCGTTCTCAAGCTATCTGAAAATATAATCCCTCCAGCGTGTCCTGGGTCATCCCCAGGGCCTCTTCCCAGTTGTCACAGTTGTCCTGGGTGAGGAGACAGGCAAAGCTGGATTCAAAAACCCTTTATGATTGACACAAAAGTGGATGAAGCCTCTCGTCCAGAAAGGGGAAACTGGGGCCTCCTCCTCGAGCCAGACCTGGGCAGGAGCTCACAGGCGAGCGCCTGGTGGTCGGGTCTACAGACATGGGGCTCGATTAGGCTCAGCCTGAAAAAAACAACATTGTGTCACTTCCATGTGGGCTCACCACCCACAAGGAGCGATGAAAGGGTCTTGCGCACTGTTCTATGGGCAGTAGACAGGGGCAAAAGCCCACATGGACTGACACTCAGTTATGGTCAGCATAACAACAACTTATTGCATAACTTCTAAATATCTGTCCTGGGGGTGCCATACGGAACTAAAACAGCAATTGATCTAAAACAGAACCCTGAGATACCCCATACTTCATCACAAAGGACTTTGACATTGTGTTATTATTAAAAAACACAATGCGATCGGTTGGACAAATATGATGTTGTCCAGGAAAGAACCTGACCAAAATGCCAAAGTTTTAGAATCCATTTAACAATGGAATGATCTGTAGTATCAAAAGGCGCACTAAGGTGAAGCACCAGCAACACTGAAGTGGTGTCTGAGTCCATAGCAAGGAGAAGATCTTTCACTACTTTAGCAAGAGCCGATCTGTAGAATGACACGTCCTAAATGCTTACTGAAAGCACTCAAACAGTTTGTTATTGGACATATAAGCCATGGGCTACTGCAGTACTACTTTTTTTCGAATATATTTAAAAAAAAAGGCAAATTTGTCAACGGTCTGTAATTTGCTAATAAGTATTTTTCAGGAAAGGTTTAACCACCAGTTTTAAAGCAAGCAGGAACAGAGTAACAGGCTAACAACATTGGCTCCTTTCAAACTTGCGTCATCTGTGCTGGTGCTGCGTGTTATGCTGCATTCCATTTACCTCGAAACTCTTAAGTCGTAACTGGGAATGATGTCACACGCGAGGTAAATGCGTTCCATTTGCCACACAGCGCTGCAAGTCGGAAAATATGCTGGACACCTCCAAGATTTTGGAGAACAGGGTATTACAAATAATATGCAGCTCACCAAAGAGACCTTCTGGACGAGAACAGATGTTGCATAAGTTACATTAGTGTTTTAATTTACTTCTCGGTTTGTAGTATCGTGTAGACAGTCGCTGTTATCAGCAACATCTACCGGGTTAGCCAAAATTAGTGGCACCAGTTGTTAAACAACACATTACATGTTATTTCATGGATAAAAATGCAGCAGCAACATGTCCACAGACAGCAGGAGGACAGTACTGTGTGCACGATTTATTAAATTGGACACAAAAAAGGCAGAAAGTGCTAAAAACAGTAAAAACTACAGCTTTCACTGTTGCTGCCGGGAGCAGCCATGTTTGATTGTGTACTTGGGGTAGGAGGGCTTTGTACGGGTTGACGAATTGTATTTCCCACTTCAGGGTGCAGTCCTGGGGGGGGGGACTGGGAAAATTCAACCTCCGAGTACAAATGGAACACACCATAAATCAAAGACAAAGCAACTGACACAGAACGTTGACTGTTTTTTTCTGCCCACTCCTAACAAACCGGGAACGCTCCGAACTCATTAAGACAGATGTCTGTCCATCTTTTCTTTTTGACATTGCGATGGAGCAACTTCACAGGACGTGAGAATATATTTTGTGTAAATCCTATTAAAATCGGTCTCCATAGCTTTGTTCAGGCTCCCGATGTAAATGTTTTCATTCTTTACAGTAAAACTTTTTCAGTGGCGTGTGTTGAGAACAAAAAGGATCAGGTTGTTCTGACGGTGCATTCCGTTGCATCGTGTGCGCTCAGTCTGACATTCCCTACTTGTTTATTTGATGTGACCGTGTTACTGAATGCTTGGATGGATCATTTTCTCCATGAGAGCAGCGATGCTGAATTCCCACGCGGCCCTGACGGAGACAGGGCTGGAGGCTTTTTTCCTTCAGCTCACCTCAGGAGTCCTTTCACCTGGCATCAACGCTTAGCTAGTCAGACACAATGGGATCATGTCCTCTCCTGCCACCTTAAAACCATTAATGCACACACTTTAACATCAAGAAGTAAACATCAGCAAACAAGCCGTGGTGCATTCTGCTTCGACACTTTATGTCGAATCTTGTATGTCTGTTCCAAATATGGACTGGGTGTTTAATGGTTTAATGGTTTTTGGCAAGGCAGCTGGCCTAAGCTGAACCCCACAGAGAATCTATGGGGTATTGTCCAGAGGAAGATGAGAGACACCAGACACAACAATCCAGACGAGCTGAAGGCTGCTATCAAAGCAACCTGGACTTCCATAAGAGCTCAGCAGAGCCACAGGCTGATCACCTCCATGCCACGCCGCATTGATGCAGGAATTCTTGCAAAATGAGCCACGACCAAGAACTGAGAGCACAAAGGAACAGACTTTACAGAAGTTTGACATTTCTGTATTCTAAATCCTTTTTTTTTTTTTTTTGATTGATCTTATGAAATATTCTAATATTTTGAAAATCACTGCAGATGACACAGATGTACTGGTGATGGGCATTGTTATCAGGGAGAGATCCCGATGCCCCCAGTAGCAGAAATGTGCTAAGGTCAGTGCTAGGTTCACTGACATCAACAAGCTGTGTTATGCACTTGGATAAAGTGTATGTGATGCCCTCATTGGAATGCACACATTTACTGGCTGTGATGCAGTCAGTGCATTCACAGAGCATGGAAAATCAGCCATGTTAAAACAACTGAAGACAAGCAAGACCTGCCAAGAAACATTCAGGGAAATCTCTAATGAACTATTTGAAAGGCTCCAGGAAGTTACATATTGGATGTGCATGCCTTCCACAAGCACAACTCAAGTCAACAAGCTTCAACTGTTCTGTGCAAAGTGTGGAGAAATTAACTCCAGCCTTCTTCCTCCTTGCAAAGATTGTCTCTTCATGCTTTCATTACGAGCAGGTTGCAATCTGGCAGCGATGTTTGGAGTGCAATCCCAATGTGCTGCGTCCAGTGAATCATAGGTGGAAGATTCAGGACGGGGATCAGGCCATTGAGTGGATGTGAGGCATGCCTGCACCTGAAGCTGTGCTGGACCTGCTATCCTGCTCGTGCACACAATCATGCACACTCCCAGACTGCACATGCCTTGCAAATGGGCTGACATGCACTGACATTTACAAGCTGCAGACCTGCAGCAACCAAGGAAATGACCTACAAATTGAAGAAGAGTTCATAGTGATGGATAATGATGCAGAAGATTGTGACATGGAGTAACTTTGTTCCATTTACATGGAATAAACAGTCAAAACAAAACAATTACAACAAAGCGCAGTCCAACCTACACATTTTTCAGACTAGAAACTAACATACCCAGAAAATGCATAGCATTACTAAATATAGTGAGGTTATCATGGCCAAACTGTTTGTAAATAAAATCTGTAATAAAGATCAAATATAGGACTCATAGTTTTCCATTTCATCCTCTGTAAGTTACATTCAATCATATATACTGAAACAAATATGTTTGTAAAATATGTTTTTGCTAATTTATACAGGGATTGTTTTCTTCATGTGATGATAACCACCATTAAGCTACATCATTGGAAAGGTTATCATACCAAAACATAAACTGGAGACACACAGCAATAAGAAAATGCCAAAATTGTTTGGCCATCTTAGGTGGTTGAACACACCTTATAGGAGCTGGCTGACACCAGGCTGAAGTCCTCAGGTGTGTCCAGCCAATCAGGAGCTGGCTGACACCAGGCTGAAGTCCTCAGGTGTGTCCAGCCAATCAGGAGCTGGCTGACACCAGGATGAAGTCCTCAGGTGTGTCCAGCCAATCAGGAGCTGGCTGACACCAGGCTGAAGTCCTCAGGTGTGTCCAGCCAATCAGGAGCTGGCTGACACCAGGCTGAAGTCCTCAGGTGTGTCCAGCCAATCAGGAGCTGGCTGACACCAGGCTGAAGTCCTCAGGTGAACGTGCTGTTCTAAGTCGGTGGTTCGTCAGTTCATCGGGTTTTACCTGCATGTCACGTTTGCTCTTTTTCAGTGTTAATGAATGCCTCTTAGCTGACCTGTCAGTCAAACAGACACTGGCCCACCCACTCAGGATCGGGGCTGAAACATATTTGGTGGATTTGTGAAGGTGTTTGAAAACCACTTCATTGTAATTCTGTAGGAACGAGTGACTTTTATAATTTTATTTGAACTAAATTCTGCATGCGCCTCCTCCTCCATTTCTCCTCTGCTCTCTAATAGGTACCAAGGAGACAAGCTAGTAATCAGTGCGGCGCGGAGCTAAATGAAGCCGTTCAAGCCTGTCTGCACCCTCACATGGGGGACAACTGTGGTGCGTAGGGAAAAAACAAAACAAAACCTTGACACAAAGTAAAGATGCCTTGAACCAATTTTCTCCTCTGGTTTTCTTCTTAAAGGCAGCATCGCCTGAGCCTGAAACACTCCTCATTACGCCGCTGTCTCCTAACAAGTGGTCCTGCCTGCCACTGGCTGGCTGGTTTTAATGGTTTGCTTTCTGACGCTATCGCCATTGTGTAATTGAGGAAGAGTCTGTTAAGGATTTCCTCTGGAGACCTGGGTTGTTTAAGAGCCTCCTGAAGGAAGAGATTCATCAGAGTTTTACAGCAGCACGGGGGCGAGGCTGGCTAATCAAGGACGTAGCAGCTGGTAAAGTGGACAACAGACCTTTAGTGTGGAGACAGAGGAAGGCGATCAGAATCTACATTGATATCACACTGACATAAGATCATTATGTGAGCCAGGCACACTGGTCCAACTTGGACCAGATCTCTCTACTCATCTCACAGACAGGCGTCATGCAAACTGCACTTCTGCTGGTCTGCGATCCGAGCAGAGGGCACGGGGTCCTTCTGCAGGAAGAAAAAAAAAATAAATGAGGAAAGAATTTTCTATATTCAAAGACTTTCAGAGGGTTGTTTTAAAAAGTCACTAACCCAGTTTCTTCACCTGGTAATCTCCCACTTTGTTTGTGGGTAAATACTGTGTGTTTGATTGGGGATTTTCAGGTCAATAATTTGTGCTGTTGTGTTTAATGAAAATGACGTTTACTCACTTCTACACTGCTGCTTGTTGTTGTCATTAGTATTATTAATACTATCATAGCCAGCAGTACCTACAACATGCTGAAGAAACACAAAGGCAACACGAAACAATGTTAAGGTGAAGAGGCAGTCAACTGCAGGCAGGGGCAGATCCAGGGGTGGGGCCAGAGGGAAATTTTAAAAGTACCGTAAAGTTCCGTGTATAGAGCGCACCCGTTTATAAGGCGCACCCGGACTTTGGGGCGTGTAAAAAAAAAACAAAAAAAACTGTGAGACACTTGGCCTTGTCTTGCGTGATTGACGGCTCTTTCGAAGCGTCAGAGCCAATAGAATTGAGAGGCGGGCCCCAAAATTCCATCAGCAAGATCATTCGTCAATCACCTGGAAGTATAACCGAGCCCACGTGGGAAATGTTCCGCCTCTCCACAATGAAAATCTCAGCAAAAAGCGAACGGGGCTCATTTCAGAGTCACACAGGAACTTTGGATACTGGCTACAAATGGATTTATGCACGCTCAGACCTGATTATGATCAAATAACAGCAACGGTAAGACATAATTTATGGTATGAAGCCCAGTGAATTTTTGGTCTGTTTTTTGGACGTAGAGTGACAAGACTGGTATCGTTTTAATCATTAGAATCTCTGCTTTAAC
>OMMV01215877.1:0-10938 GCA_900302635.1 Chatrabus melanurus | reverse complement strand
ACGCGTTGCAGTCTCTGTTTGTCCTTAACAGTGGCGCCAGCGAACCACACAGTGATGGAGGAGGTGAGGATGGACTGGATGATGGCCGTGTAAAACTGGACCAACATCTCGGTTGGCAGCCTGAGTCTCCTCAGCTGCCGCAGGAAGTACATCCTCTGCTGGGCCTTTTTGAGGAGGGAGCTGATGGTCGGCTCCCACTTGAGGTCCTGGGTAATGGTGGTACCCAGGAAGCGGAAGGAGTCCACGGTGGAAACGGGAGAGTCGGTCAGGGTGAGGGGAGACTGTGGGGCTGCGACTTTCCTGAAGTCCACGCTCATCTCCACTGTCTTCTGGGCGTTCAGCTCCAGGTTGTTGGTGCTGCACCAGGACACCAGCCGATCCACCTTTACATAGGATGCCCTTCCTGACTCAACTCCAGATGTACAAGGACAATGGGCACCAGTGGCCTCGAACTGGGGACGTTGTTATTTGGATGCAAGTGTACTCACCACTAAAAACAAAGTTACAATCTTTTCTGAATTATTTGTAAATTCTCCAAGAGTACACATCTGACAGCTGTACGAACTTGATGTTGCAATATATGCAAAAGTATTTTTAAATATTTTTTTAAAATAAATTCAATAAAACTGTAAAATTATATGTTGTATTGGAATTAACTATATGTACTGTCATGCTATTATTATTTCCGAAACATAGAATGTGATCTGCTGGGAAGAAAAAAAAACCAAACCTGTACATGAAGGGATTGACCAGTGGTTGGTGCTGTTGTCCTTTAAATTACAAATACAAAGCAGCTGAATAGCTCAGGCTCAGCACAGGCTGATTTAGAACATTTGACAAAAATACAGTTAGTGGGTGTAAAGGCATGTTTTGTTTCCTTTTGCGGTGGAAACCGCATATAGCACGTACTTTGCTGACACATATTTGCACTGTTGCACAATGAGGTTATGCAATGGTGCACAAAATACAACTAAAGGTACAGTATTTGTATCACGTTGCACAATCATGAGCATGTAGAAGGGGTAGTTTCTGCTCCTGCCTCATCATGATGAATGCGGGTGCAGCTGTGGTGGGAGCTCCTGGCTTCTGGCCACAGGACAGAATGATGAAGAACTCATTTACGGGCTGCGTCTGACTCTCATGGGGAAGAGGGGAGACTAAGTGAGAGAGAAGTGGGGAGGGAAAGAGAAAGGGAGGGAACACCAGCAGAACCCTCTGATCTCAATTCAAGGGCTGAAATGGAATCAGATAGCAGGAAAACCCCTTTTTTTATTGCTGTTTCACACTTGCAGCCAACAGGACGGACTGCAGCAAAATGGGATGGATGTACAGAAATGACCAATATATGGATTATGCATGCACTATACTGAAACTGTAAATGTAAATGACCTATAGATTTATGATAATGTATATAATATGTATATAATGTGTAATAATTATGTAAATTATATATAAATAATCTGTAATAATACATTTTACATATATATATTCAGCTTGGAGACAGGGAGGAGGAGAGGAGGGAGGTGTAGGTGTGGCAGGCTGAGAATTAGGTCGAGTTGAGCGAGGCTATCCTCTGCACACTAAATGTATTTTTGGCGATGCATAAGTGCACGTCCTCCTGCAAACCAGCCCCATCCTGGCAGCCTGAGTGCTGGTTTGCTGCCCGGTACCTCCAGCACCAAGGACAGCTTCCCTGCAACGTGTGCTGCTGTCAGTGCTTTAATGCCCTCAGACATCATCTAAGAGCCCAGTGTTCAGATAAAATGTTCTTGTTTAGGTGCGATTGTTCAACACGGGGAATTATTAGGGGATTTGTGCACGGGCACGAGCTGAGGAAGGCACTGGGACAAGCTGGGAGTGTGCTGCTGACTCAGCCTCGACTGCTGCATTAATTTATCTGCACTGCAGTGCTCCACCGCCTCCCTTCCCCTCGCCTTTCCTCTCCCTCCCATCCCGATTCCCTCTCTCTCAGTGCACTCACACTCAGCCATCATGGAGTTTGGCAATGACGTGAGGTGAGAGGGTCAATAGCGAATGAGCAGGTTCCCAATTCCAGTATGTCTGGATGTCAGATATGCATATCCTATCCTGGTCGATGGAGGGAGAACAGAGGGTGAGCAATATGCTGAGACAAAAAGAGTCCATGTGATGTGAAGGACAGAGGGCGAGACCAGCCAGAGAAACACAGTTATGTGAAAAATGCAAAGAAAGGAAAGGTGGGGACTCCATTAATGTGCCATCATTGCGGCTCATGGAGCAAAATGTCATGTATCATTTAAATACAATTATCAGAAAAGGGATTCTTATCCTTCTGGAAACCAGTGGGCAAAGTGGAAAAAGATCAATATCCCAAGAATGAGCATCCTGCTCGAGTGACTTAGTGAGATTATGGGGTTGATTATTGTAATACTATACCTCTGGGCTATTTACTTTTTGGTGGACCACAAACAAGCTCACCGCACTACAGATGGACTACATAATAACAAGGACATAGTCCATCTTCTGCCTGTGAGGGGGATGTTAACACGCAGCTCTTAGCAAATTCAATACATCCATTATGTTTGAAAGGCTGTTACCACAGCACCGCTCAGCTCCATTTCACTGGATGTTGTGCAGTGCGCTTGCAACCACATGCAAAATTGAAACAATTTGCACAAAATGGTGACCTCAATTCAAAGTGAACACAATGAATCTGAGCTAAAGGAAACCTGGAGGCTCTGTCCTGCTTTAAATCAGGTTCAGTAACGGTTTTGTGGTAACAAAAACGGTTCAGATTAAGAAAGCACCACAAAAGTTGTAACTGGAAGGCTGCTTTATTGGTAATAAAAAGGTTCGTGCTCAAATGAAGACAATCTTTCATATATTCTTACCAAGAGTCCAAGTGGTTGTGCAACACACCATCATATTGTATTGTATATCCTCTTTTATCATGGTGTCAAATGATAACAATAGTCTGAAAAGCACTTTTTAAATTTATCAGCGAAAACAAAACAAAACAAAAAATGCCCATAATAACCCATGCTAAAAAATAATGAATCCTATAATCGAATATTGATACAAAAATAAATTTCAGATGGAACCAAACATTGAAGAAATAAAACAGAAATATCGAAGGCAAGCTGCTTTTTCACAAGCCAAGTGGGTGACATATATAGCACTAAGAACAGGACATTTTTGAGTTAGCAGTTTGTTTTTTTTCTGTTAACATCACACACTGTTATATATTAAGATGAAGTGGGGTGTCTGGATGATCCTCTGACAGTATTTCTGACTCCACATCCCTGAATAATGTTGTGCTCACCCCAATACCCCGACCTTTCACAGTTTGAAAACATCTTTTTTTGTTGTTGTTGTTTTGACTTGTGTATGTGCGCGGCGTCGACATCCGAATTTGCAGAAAAAGCAGAAAAAAGGCACATGCCATTGAATGGAACACTAGAAACAAATCATTCAGCAAAAGAAACGTGAGCATGAGAAGCAAGAAGATGGTTCTATGCACGCAGATTTGTAATGGCACTGATGTGTGGTATGAAAACAATGAAAATCACGAGCCTGCATTGTGCAGGTACTGTCCTTCGGAGGATGAGGCAGTCAGTCACCGTAGCTGATGTCCTCTGGGAAGAGATCACTGGTACAGTTGGTGGGCAGTGAGGAGAGTCACCTGTACGTGTCCGTGACGGTGCTTACGTCCTGTATACTCAGTGAAGGTGACAGATATGGCAAAAAGTGAGAAATGTGCTGGTAACATTATCCTTTGATCATGATCAGGCTACAATCCACGGCAAGCAGCTCCAGTAATGTCGCACATGAGCTATTCCCCAACATAGAAGGGTGCTGGAAACATCCACTGAATGTGTTGCACATAAATCAAATGTGACAAACAGTGTTCTTCTGTTTTATGTATATACATATAGACATGTTTGTATACATGTATATATCTTTTTGTATTATATAATATCTATATTTCATTCATTTTTCCATCAACAAAGTGAAAAGTGTCTCAAAAAATCCAAAAGGTAACAAATGTGACAAAGGGCATAGCTGGAAGCCATTCTATATTATTGTTACTATTCTTTTTTTTCCTTTTTTTTTTTTTTTTTGTTCTTTTATTTTATTGTATTTTTTGTGTCTTTTTCAGCTGTGAACGTGTCATTCTAAAATATTACATCCAAGATGAACATGGATAAATTGCATGGCATTATTCACTGCTCCTCTTGTTCTCACTGGGAATGTATTTGGTTTCAGTGTGCAGCAGCCTAAACTGATTCAGAGACCTTATAGTGTAAACAGACCTCAGATCTTCCTGCATACTGGGGGTTCTGGTACAGGCAGTGTTAAACACACCAAATGGCATTAGTGGTGCGATGATGGATACCAGATGTGCAGTATGTCTGGACACCCACTTATAAATAGGACCATCACTCTAGTGTAAAAAAGAATTGGCAGATAAACTGAAGGAGGCAGTTGTGTCTCATCTACCACATGACAAATCCCCCAGTTCTTCATGAAAACCACCCACAAAGCTTATTATACAACATAGCTGCATCGATGTGAGGTCTGCTGATGTTCTGTATCGACAAGTGAAGCGTTCCTACCTCCACTTCTAGCGAGTTTTCGGGTGATAGCATTTGAAAGCCTGTGAAAAGATGGTGCGAGCCTGGGTCCAACACCACACAGTGTTTAAGAGGTCCCACAAAAGCACAATGATACACTGACAAACATGGGACTTTCAGCACTCAGACCAAAGCAATAATCTCTTCCTCTGCTCCCGTGTCGCTCTCTGGATCTCATGGCAGTCAGTCTAAAACCCTGAAGGGAGGGTCTCTAGCTTTTATTGGTCAACAGTCCAAACCCTTTTTCCTTACATGTCAATCGCCCATCCACACGTTCCAGGCACGACAAGGCATGTCCTCGTGATATTCTCTGCTAACTGTGCTGTTTCAGATGGTCAGTGTCTCTCTCACTGATTAAACCCTTTTCTGAACATGACTGGATCACAAAGACATCAGAGAAGGACTTAAAGGTTTTTGTTTTTCTACAACTACCGGTAAATTTTCTGGACAGCACTACCTTAGTCACTGCTTACTGGGAAATTCAAATCAAAGAAATAAATCAATACCATCTAATTCCTCACCGAGATATGGTTTTCAACCGACCCAAAACAAAAATAAACTCAAAACTAAAGAAAATGAAAAATAAAAACAACATTACTTTCCCTTATTTAGGATCGACAGCAGTTTGAGCACACCAGACCCATTCTGGAGCCTGATGTGGGTTCCTGGGCATAAAATCTCAATCACAAGTAAGTCAGAGAAGTAACTGTCAGATGACTACGAGTAACCAAAGATATAAGACACATATTTGCTTCAGGACTTTTAAAATGACGCTCCAAGTCTTGTTTCCTAATAATCACGCAATCAATTTTCTTAAACAATTTAACATTCAGAGCAGAAAAAAGACCTTCAAAGTTTGTGTTGTTGGACTATCCAAACGACACTCTCATTCTAAATGCTTTCAATCTTAATTCATTTGTAAAATATACCAAAGGCCTGGATTAAATAATCTCTCAGTCGAAAAGAAGGACAGGATCATATGACAATCATTCTCCATTATTCTAGCTATCAATATCTATAATCACACTTTTCCTCTTATCGTTCTCTTCATTTCACCAGTGGATAGTCTCGAACCTAGTCAAGCCACTGCAGTGGTCTGAGAATTTGTGTCTTGTGGACTATGATTACTCATGCATGATTCCTGATCAAAACATGCCTTCATGCAAGTCATTTCTATGCATTGAACGAGCACAATATTTATTATTTATCTGAAACTCGGCCTGAGCAAGTTTCCTTCAGCCCAAGTCACAACAATGACTAATGGTCCCTACCTGGTCGGTGTGAAAGCCCATGTAGAAAGTGTCTTTTTCAAATGTCAGTATAACAAAGAGGAGATGAAAGGACTAGTGATATGGGCTAAATGTTGTCTTTTTTTTTTCTTTTTTTTTTTTGCTGCTCAAATAATGTAAAGATGCAAGTATAACTCATCACAAACAAAATATCTTCTGAGTTCTCCCTTCCCACACTAAAGTTTTCTTCCTGGTTAAACTTGCTTGATTGATTATTGTTTTCTTCTTGATAAATATGGTAAATTCAGCATTTCAGAACCTCCTTTAGACTGTTAAAACAGTTCTAGTGAGATCTGTATGATCCGGGTCCATAGTGGACCTTTGCTGCAGGGGGTCCACACTTGGTGGCGGCAGGATTTTGCAGTTCTCCAATCATCTAGCAAACATTTCTGTGCAACGGCAGTTGGTCCCCAAAGTAATGTGTGTCATTGGCCAACACACTGAGTCAATTTCTTAAATATCTGTTCCACATTTTCATCGTCTTAGTCACTATGCAGCCAAGTTCCTCATTGAACTGATTGTGTTTGGTTCAGCTGTCTTTGACGACATAAGAAACCACATTGCCTCAGTAGTACTTGAGTCTGTAAACATTTTTTTTTTTGAAAGATTTTCTTGTTTTGTTTTGTTTTTTGTTTTTAACTTGCAAATGTTCACTTGGGTAAAGGCTCAGAGTCTCATCTTGCTGTCACTTCAGAGTCACTGACACCTAACACTTGGATTCCCACTCGTCTTTTTGGTTTTTGTCCTTCTCTTTCCTGCCCCACTTCTCTTCGTTTTCATCCTGCTTCTCCTTGTCAGGTTTGGTCACGCTGTCATAAGAGGGGAGAGAGGCTGTGGATGGGGTGCTCTCCTTCTTCTCCTGGTTGGTCCCGCCATTTTCAAGCTTATTGTTAGTGAAAGTGTGACGCTTGAAGATGATGCCGCGCCTGATGAGGTGGGCACGGTAAGCATTCTGAATAATTCTGGCAGAGACATCTTCCTGTTTGCGGCGGAGAGTGGTGGTGATAGGTTCATATGAGACCTTAGAGGGATTGGCTGCCACAAAACGCTCCTCCATCTGCTGTCTCAGCATGTCCAACTCTCCACTGTCACCAAGGACACGCTTTGTGAAGGCAAACAGGATGTCCAGGCAGTGAATGCGATCGCCACTCACCATGGGCATGTCCATGGCAATTAGTTCTATAGTGTTGGGCTTCGGCACACGAAGCGGATGCTCCAGTGCATCTGCAAAGTCAGAGAGTTTGGCAAAGGTAATGAACTGAGAGGCCGTTGGGTCAAACTTCTCCCAGATCTCATAGAAGGTCTCAAAGTCATCTTCGCTGAGTGGGTCAGCACTTTCTTCTGTGGCCACACTGAAATTCTCCAGGATGATGGCAATATACATGTTGACCACAATCAGAAAAGAAATTATGATATACATGACAAAAAAGAAGATACCCACTGAAGGGTTACCACAGTCACCCTTCACTGATGTGCCAGGATTCTCCAAGCTGGGATCACAATCTGGGTAATAGTTGAGGATGGGGAGCAGCAGACCGTCCCAGCCAGCCGATGTGGTGATCATGAATAAGATGATCATGCTGTTACCAAAAGTCTCAAAGTTGTACAGGTCATCAATGCCGGCACCATGTTTGACATAGCCGAAGTTGGACATGCCAAAGATTGAGAAGATGAACATGACAAGAAACAAAAGTAGGCCAATATTGAAGAGGGCTGGCAGTGACATCATCAGCGCAAAGAGTAAAGTCCGGATGCCCTTAGCTCCTTTGATCAGACGAAGGATGCGGCCAATACGAGCCAACCTGATCACCCTGAACAGGGTTGGTGACACAAAGTATTTCTCAATGAGGTCAGCCAGGAACATCCCTAAAGGATAGGAAAGAAAATTAAAGAAAGACAAGCAAATGGATCAGGTAAAAGAATATCATGCGTCAAGATCAAATTGAGTTTGAGGGACTTAATCTAAAATTTTTGCTGGATGACATTTATGCATAATTCTATACTAAAATGGACTCTTCCTGAGGTGACATCAAGGCGTACTCTCACTACTGCAGGTCTTCCAACTTCATCACTTACCAACAATAGAGAGGATGACCACCACAACATCGAAGATGTTCCAGCCATTGGTGAAGTAGTAGTGGCGTAGGGCAAAGAGCTTGAGCAAGAACTCCGTAGTGAAGACGACAATAAAAATAAAGTTGACCCAGTAGAGGACATTTTCAGTTTCATCTGACTGGTCATCTGTTTCCACCATCATGGTGACCATGTTGAGGCAGATGAGTATCATGATGGAGATATCAAAGACTTGCTGCGTCACAAAGTCGAACACCATGCCTTGGACCTTGTTCTGAGATGGAACAGGTATACATAGGGGTTAAATCAAGATTAACCAGTAGCTACACAAGTTGATGGAGGTTTCACCATCATCCAGTATGTTGAACAGCCCTTAGAGCTGATACTGAGTCTATGTTGTTGATACTAAATCTCAGCAGTCAAAAGCAGAAAGGATATACCTGTGGGCGTGGGATAGGTTTTTGCGGCTTTTTGGAACCCAGCTTTTTCATTGCATTGTAGTATTTCTTCTGTTCCTCTGTCATGAAGATATCCTGACCCCCAAAGTAAAGGGATACAAAAAAGATTTGGTTATAATCATTTTCTGACACTTTATAATGGAAGTTATTTCAGGATATTCAAAGGAGCATGAAACAGAAAATGTCTTATCTTTTTCTTCTGTTGGTTGAAGTTGTCGATGATGACACCAATGAAGAGGTTGAGGGTGAAAAAGGAGCCGAATATGATGAAAACAACAAAGTAGATGTACATGTAGATGTTGACTTCGTAATCAGGCTGGTCTTCCACCTTGGAAAGATGCACAGTGTGGAAAGTCGTAATAATTCCAGAACACAGCGGACAAAATTAGTTTTACAATATCTGTTAGGGAAGCAATGGTTATACCTCTCTTGAATCCACAGCCGCATACATAATATCCATCCAGCCTTTGAATGTAGCCTTTCAAAAGAGAGACGTTAAATACATGTATCGGAGTAAAAAAATAATGAAATCCTCAAAGAATACTCAAGCTCAAACCAAAACGATGCATGTCTCATGGTACAGCTTGTGCATGGAAAAAATAATCAATTGTACAAGGAAAATGTTTTGCACATAGACCCTTGTGGAGTGTGATGCACAGAACGAGAGGGAAAAGAAACTTTACAGAAAAGTAATAAAGAAACAAACCAAGTGTTTGAGAAGGAGAGACATTCTCACCACTTGCAGCAGAGCCAGGTAGCCAGCGCCCACATTGTCAAAGTTGATCTTGACATTCTTCCATCTGACCTCAGAAAAGTTTTGTTTAATGAGGGCCTCACACTGTGTCTTGTTGTTGACCTCGTCGACAGAAAAGTATTCCTCCGATGTCTGGTTGAAGCAGAAGTAGTACTTGCCCGCAAACAGGTTGACCCCCATGATACTGAAAATCAGCCAAAAGATGAGGCAAACCAGCAACACATTCATAATGGAAGGGATGGCACCCACCAAGGCGTTGACTACAACCTAAACCAGATCGGGAGGAAGACAGGATATGACAGTGTGAGAATCTGGAAACAATCACAACACACTAATCCCCTTCAACAAGACACTACATACTGCTATGGCGTCACACTTGGTCTTGGAAAAGCTACTCAACCTGTTGTTACAGGTAGAGTTGAAGTTCAGATCAGTCTTATTCTTATTTCAGGCAGGCATGTTGAGGCAAAAATAAGCCCAGCACACCACTGAGGTGTGGGGAATTAATGGGAAGGATGGCTGAATTAGTGCCATTCTAATTTGCGCTGTCCTGATGTGACTCTGATCGCTCTGACGAAGCATGTGGCTACAATCGCTTTAAGGCAGCGATTCCAAAAATTTGGGCCCCGAAGGTACTTGAGGTGGGTCATTAATTATAAATATAACAGGTTTGATTTTCAATTTTGTAATAGAGTTTAAAATTACCTAATAATATTTGATTGTTTTTAAAATGATTTTAAAAACCCTCTCATTGGGTCTGTTGCCATAGTAGCATTCCATCAATTCCATGCTGTCAGTCCTTGTCCATACATGTCTTGTTCCAGTAGCCCATTTCTCATCAGTATGTCCTCAGTATACTTCAGTATATCAGTATGTTACATGTGACGCGTACCTTGTTAACCTGGGCGACATCCGAGCCGGTATGGTATGGCTATAGTTCTATGTCTCTCGCTCATGTTCCGAGGTAGGCTTGGGTAGCACAGGGGGTCTAGCCTGGGGACCCTTACTGGATGTATATCCTGACCGTGGTTTTAACCTCCAATCTGCTGTTCTAAAGATGGTAATTCTGCCACTACACTATCCAGCTGCAGCTCCATGACCACCTGGCAGCACAAATAAGTGGGCTGCTAACAACAGGTACTCACCCAGACTGGCTAACACAAGGCAGAACAATCCTGATCATGAAAGATCCCAACAAGGGAATCACCGCCTCAAACTACAGGCCAATTAACCTGCCTCTGCACAACATGGAAGCTCCTCTCAGGCATCATTGCAACCAAGTTGAAGACCAGGCAGACCAGCCTGAGCACGGCCTAGATCGACAACAAGAAATCCTACGACTCAATGCCCCACATATGGATACTGGAGTGCTTGGCACTATACAAGGCTAACAGTGCATTGATAACCTTCATCAGGAACTCAATGAGACTGTGGAAGACATCACTGGAGGCCAACTCCAAGGCAATTGCACAAGTCACCATCAAGTGCGGAATATACCAAGGTGATGCACTGTCCCTGCTGCTGTTCTGCATAGACCTCAACCCCCTCAACCAGCTCATCACAAAGAGCCGATATGGATATCGATTCAGGAGTGAAGTAACCATCAACCACCTCCTGTACATAGATGACATTAAGCTGTACGCCAGGAGTCAGCGAGACATCGACTCACTGATCCACCTCACCAGGATCTACAGCGAGGATATAGGGATGTCATTCGGACTGGATAAGTGTGGCCGAATGGTGGCAAAGAG
>OMMV01215797.1:0-11277 GCA_900302635.1 Chatrabus melanurus | reverse complement strand
ACTGCTTGTCAATCAGTTGTCCAATTACTTATGGGCTCTGAAAATGGAGGCACTGTGTCCAATAAATGTCTGTAGCTCCTAAACCTCTTGAATTAAAGCTGAAAGTCGACACTAAAAGAACATCTGGATTCTGTTTTTGTTTTTTTGTTTTTGTATCCATGGTGATGGTGAACAGAAATTAGAACCCGTCTCTAAGGTTTGGTTTTATTTCCCTCCATCAATAAATATGTTGACCTCCATCAGCTGCAGGTTTGATCCAGCTGTGACTTTAATCAGCTTCTGATCGGCTGCTGTGGTGATCTGTAGGTTATTGATCAGGACTCGTCACGTCTGCTGCTCTTTGAACCGTTTGTCTGCCGTCGGTTCGAGCTGTAAAATGTTTGTTTTTTTGACTGCAGGGATTTATTGAAGTGGTGTCACCGGATCAGCAGCAGCTTTGACAGCACGTCCTCAGCGACGGCGCAGCACGTCTTCCACGAGGTCAGAAAACCGTTCCTCCATGGCTCACTGGGAGTTAAACGAATTATTAATTCTCATTTTGCTTTGTCAGGCCCTCGACTGTTTCTCAGCGATGTTGTCTCGCCCTGAAAGTCGACTACGGATGGCCGAGATCATCGGGAGCAAACTCAACATTTCCAAAGAAAAGGTCAATCAGTCGACGGCGTTTCAGCTTAAAGTTTGCCAAAAAGTGAATCAGATTATTAAAGTTTTGATTTGCTGTATTCCAAAAACGGTTACATACAGTACTGTGCAAAAGTTTTAGCCCCCCCCCCCCCCCCCCCCTCTTTTTTTTTTTTTTTTTAATTAAACAAATGTCCCCAGGCATCATCAACAGAAAATCACGTGAAATCCCCCCCTAAAAACTGCAACATTAATAAAATGAGATTGTTTTCATTAAAGTAACCAATCAATTACTAATTTACAAACCTCATTTTAAAAAGAAGCAAAACATAATTTTTTTAATTTCCTGGTGGCTGTACTGCCGAGTGCTTAACAACACAAAGACAGCTGCTGATAATCAATCAATAATAAAATCATATTTAAAAAACCTGATTGAACACAGCCTGATCGTCTTCAGCGGCACAGTGGCTCAGTGGTTAGCACTCTTGCCTCACAGCAAGAAGGTCTGGGGTTCAATTCCCTTCGTGCCCAGTTCCTTTCGGTGTGGAGTTTGCATGTTCTCCACGTGTCTGCGTGGGTTCCCTCCGGGTGCTCCGCCCACTTCCAAAGACATGCAGGTTCGGTGAACTGGTGACTAAACTGACCGTAGGGGTGAGTGTGTCTGTCTGTCTCTGTGTCCCTGCGATGGACTGGAGGCCTGTCCAGGGTGAACGCTGCCTCTCGCCCAGTGACCGCTGGGATAGGCTCCACCCCCCGTGACCCTTAACTGGAGTAAGCGGGTATAGACAATGAATGAATGATTGTCTTATAAATTTGAAGAGACGCCCTCAAAGAAATAGTCATTTTACCACCTAAAAGAAATTATTTTTAAAGGTGAGACATTTTACATATTTATTCATAAATATAAGCTATTTAACAGCTTCTCTTTATTTAAAAGAAAAATTTAGACACATTTAATATGCCTAAAACTTTTGCACAGTCCTATATGTTGTCCTGAAGTTTGGGATTTCTTATGAAATGACCCAAAACAGGTTCCTCCTACCTTGATTGTGAGAACATTAATATAGAGAAATATTTTGGGGGTTTTTTCATCAGAAATGTGAGATATTCTACAGTGGAGATGGAATTCCAGAGGAGAGAGAATTTAAACCTAAATCTCGTTTTGGTGTTGGTGTTGGTGTTCGATGCCTTTGTCTTCCTGCAGGCTCAGCACTTCTGTCAGATGTATCAGCCGGGCATCGTGCTGACGGAGCTGGAGGCCTCAGTGGGCAGAGTGACTGTGGCTCGAAAGCAGGCCGAAGCCGTGCAGCTAAGTGGGTCAGTGGGCTGCGACCTTTGACCTCTCGTTACGCCACGTGTTGTTGAGCCAACGCTTACTGTCTGATCGAGCCGCTGGGTAACTGACTAAACGCCAGATTGATCAGGAACTGCATTATGGTAAACAGCCATCAGACACCTGCCGCCCGGACACGCCCACATCTGTAAATAGAACCCGCCTGAAGGAAAATCCAGTCCGGGTCCTGGAACCAGAGTCAATCCTGATTGAACTGTCTTCACTAATATTAACAATCTGCAATAAGAGTTTGTCCTCCCGCTAAAAAAACCCCACTTGATCCCTTCATTTATTTCAGTAACACGTTAGCGTGGGAATGCTGGGCGATTTTCCAGGCAGTGAGGCATCATGGGAGATCAGCTGTTCTAGTTTGTGTTTTATATCATTTTTTAAATTTTAAACGAGGATTCTCTCTGAACTTGTTCCCATTTGGGAAAAACGGCCACAGAAGCCGTTGTGATGATCGAGGAAACTTTTAAGTGTGAACACAAATGGATTCCGGATTAATAAGTGGATTAGATGCAGGGTTTGGGGGGGGTTCATCGTCTCTTCTCAGCACGTGTTCAAACACCTGAACCTCAACTTTTCTGGACTTTCTTTGATGTTTCTCCAGCTGCTGTTGTTCCTCTGATTCGGTCCTGTTTTGTAACTGCACACATCCGCCTCATCATCCTCACTTCTGCTCCTGCACTCCCTTCACTGCCCATGCCTCAGCCTTAAACATCATACCACGGTCTTCTCACCCTGACCTTTAACCCTGACCTTGAATCCCATCCTGACTGCTCTAAGCCAGTTCAGAGTAGGTTTTTGCCTGTTGCCGTGTGGTACCACTGGACCTGAGCCCCGGCTGTGTTTGAATGTCGTGAACAGGAACATGCAGACGTTTGCTGCCACTCGTCCCTCTGCTGTCCTTCTGGAACAACTGGCCGTGTGTGTGGCCAAAGGTGAACCAGTCCTTCTGGTGGGAGAGACTGGAACAGGAAAGACCTCCACTGTGCAGTACCTGTCCCTGGTTACAGGTGAGCTCAGACTTACAGACCTCTAACAGTGAAACGGTCAGCAGAGTGTTGGTTTAGAAAATTATCCATTAGTTCGGCGCCAGTTCCCTGAGCTAGCACTGCCTGTTAGCCGTGTAGCTAAATGCTAAGCGATGCCATGTGGCTGAAGGAATTTGGCTGCTTTTAGCCACAGTGACTAAAGCCAGTATGTCACCGGGCTTGCGACCGATTGGCGAGTGAGACGAATGGCCATGTCTGAAATGATTCTCAAAGCAGTCAGAATCAGTTTCCCCATTTGCTAATTTGTTGCTCGCCTCGATTTCATTCGCCTGCGGGTTTTCAACATGTTGAAAGGGTCGCGAATGAACGACTGCTTATTTTCATTAACTTGTCTCTAACTATTCACTAACTAGTCTTTTTACTCACCAAGGAATCTTCGATAGGCCCCCCCAAGTCGCCCCCCCCGGTCTGTTTCAGTTGTCTCCAAAAAAATACATATTTTTAAGGCGCATTTCACAGCCCTTTATTAACTGTGATATTGGAATATTTATATTTATTTCATATTTAGTGATTTGTGTGCCTGCCTGCAGGTTCAGTTGCTGCTCCGAGCGCACGCGGTAGAGAGAGAGAAAAAAGAGAAAAGAAAAAAGAGAAAACGGGAGACGCGCGGATGCACATACACACAGAGAGGAGCACGAGACACAGTGGGACGGGTTCCTCATGGACGTTTCTTTTTAACTTCCCCCGTACACAAATCAATAAATATTCCAACAGTTGCAAGTCAATAATTACTCAACAATAAATATCTCTATAACATATGTGCAATAACACTAAGTTAATAAAAGAGTGTGAAGTGAGAGTTTACTTTATTTTATTTTATTTATTTTTTTTAAAGCCGCACTTTACAGCCTTTATTAGCTGTGATGATATTGGAATATTTATATTTATTTCATATTTAGTGATTTGTGTGTCTGCCTGCTGGTTCATATGTTGCTGCGAGCTCACGCGATGGAGAGAAAAGAAAAAAGAAAACGGGAGTCACATACACACAGAGAGGAGCGCCAGACGCAGCGGGATGGGTTTGTCAGAGTGGTAAACCAGTCTGAAATCAGTCGCCCGGTTCACCAAAAACTTGGCCAAATTCGTCTCACAGCCGTCTAAAAATTCAGTCGCCAAACAGTCGTCTTTCAATGAGGTAAGAATCTTTTTCATGGTCAGACACAGTTCATACGAACTACACACAAGGTGCAATTATTGGGGTAATTATGAAGTCATATATCTTTGATCAAGCCTTTTCTGTTTTATTTGGCTTCTAATGCCGTTGGTATCAATTATGGATCCATCATGTGGCTCAAGGAAACTAATTGTGGTTAAAGAGAAAATACATCATTAAACCACATTGGCAAAGTGTTAAAATATCATAGCGCTAGCCCAGAGTTACCATGAAAAGGAGGAAATCCAGGTTATAGATGATCGGTGTGTTTCCACTGCAGGGACGAGTACCGGATCTAAAGAGGTACTACATGTGGTTCTACCCACAGGGACCGTGGCCAAAATCCCAGGTCATAAAAATGTGATTAAATGCAGCTGAGTCCATTTGAGGATTTGGTGACTGTAATTTATAATCCATGATTAAATGCTTTGATGCTTTTGGAAAGGAGCAGTCTGTGGATCTGGATAATTTAACAAAGTAAACAAACAGATTTTTTTTATAATATGTCTCCTATCAGTTTCACTTAGTGTAGCATTGAAACTAGAACACTCAAAGTAATAGTGATTGTTTTAGTTGTTAAAAATACATTCATCTGCATAATTATCATTGTTATACTTATTATTGTATTATAATGCAAAAATATCTTCAAAATATGTCTTCAAAAGTGGACCTTTACCCAAAGTGTGGGGGGGGGGGGGTGTCTTCTGACCCCTCGCCCTTCTGGCTACAGGCCTGTACAGTGTTGGCATTAGGGAAAATGGGCGAGATGAAGAGGAAAACATGTATTCATGCGGAAAACGCCACCTGGTTGTCTGGTAAGAAGCGTATCACATGTGCCATCCATCAGAAACAGACTTGGTGCGTATTTGAGGCGAAGCAGAGCATAAATAAGCTTTTAAAACACGTACTACTGGTGAGCTAGCAGGAAGCACTGAGAGTGCTGGCTGTTCCAGTTGTCTGGGTCACGGTGGCACCAGACCGAGCAGCTCAGCCCACACTTCCCTATCCTCAGCCAAGTCCTCTAACTCTTCCTGGGGGATCCCGATGCATCCCCAAGCCAAGCCTCCAACATGTCCCAGGTCTTCTCCGGGGCCTCGTCCCAGTTGGACGTGCCTGGCAGACCTCCCTAAGGAGACGACCAGGGGGCGTCCTCACCAGAATGTCTTGATCGGGCATGCATCGCTGCCGATAATGTGAAAGATAATGTGGACTACATCAGACCCGATCAGGACAGGGAAATAAAGGATGGATGTGAAGGCAACGTGGCTGGTTCGATTCCTGAATTTGCACACCTGTCACTGCCACTCTATTAAATAAAGGCAGTTTTGACACTTTTTTCCTGTTGGGTTCCAAAATGTTTGATTTGTTCTCTTTTGTCTGTTTTGTGCAGGACACAAGTTACGGGTTGTGAACATGAACCAGCAGAGTGATACCGCCGACCTGCTGGGAGGGTGAGTGACCACAGAAACTGTAATCTCTGTTTTTGAAGGTAGAAAACTGATTTTATTCCTTTTATTATGATTCCCATTAACACCGACGTAATGTTGGACATTCTTCCTGATACTCATATACACATTTATCACATTTACAACAAAATGACAAACAGCTCCATCTTTAAGGTTTACAGTAAAGGAAGTTGGGATCGAAGGATCTTCATGTGACTTTACCAGGACATAAACACAAAACAGTCTGAATCCATTTTTACAAGTTATTTCAAGCTGAAATTGGAGCTGGTTTGGTTCATCCCGTAGTGATCCACGAGGCGGCTCGGATTCCAGTGAAACTGGGCTACTGCGTGACGAGGGCTGGTGATGGTACCACCGTTGATGTCCAAGTTGTTGTGAATCCTGGACCAATGGGTACAATGGGTGTTTAGCATCTGATAGTGCCTTGCTCACCAACGTGTCAGAGGTTCTCTGTGGACAGCTTGGCAGAAGAGATGCCTGCGAGCAGAGGTCGGGGATATGTGGGGGTAGGGTGTAGTCAACTGGTGATGATCCTCATGGTTCACATCCAGCTTGATGACGTGTGCAGTTGCACCGTACTGGGACAGCATATTCAGCTGTGCTGTATGCCAGGCCGAGGGCTCCGGTTCGAAGGTTGGATGTCCTAGCGCCCCATAATGAAGCAGCCAGACAGCGGAGGAAGCTGTTTAGTGCTGAAACTTTCCTTTGGAGAGTTTTTAGGTGTTGTCTGTAGGTAAGCTTCCAGCTTAGTTTCAGCCTGAGGTAATGTAGGCTTTGGGTTTTTGGGTAGAGGAGACCCGTTGAGTGTGATGGTCAGCTGGTGTTTGGCTTCTTTGGTGTTCAAGTTGAAGGCAGTTGTAGTTGATTTCTCCAGTCGGTTCTAGATGCCAGATCTCAAGGAAACGCACAAGGAGTTCCACGTCTGCCATGAGCACGTCTTCAACACTGTTGCAGCTCTTGTCTGAATACAGTCTTCTGTGTATCTGTGCTACCGTGACACTGTGTGGCAGATCACTGATGGAGAGGTTTGAAGAGCATGGGAACCAGTACTGAGCCTTGGGGGACTGTCCATCACTAGTCTTGAGAACAAAACTGTTGTTGGCGAGGAACTGCACTGCATGATGATGAGGAATGCTGCGGAGAAGCTTCAGGACCAGGTCATGGTGCTACACTGTGTCTTAAGCAGCAGTGAGGTCCACCAGGATGACGCCCGCCTTCGGACCCTTTTCAGACCATGTCTTCATAGAAGTTCACTCAGTCACACTTTCTTCTGCCCGCGGTTACTTGAACAGTCTCTATTGGGTTTTCACAGAATGTGAACTGGACATGGAATTTGAGCATGGTCGAGTTTTCAAAAGACCCTCTAAGGACCGCCCACTTTACTGAACAGAGTATTGCTTCATGTGCCCATGATAGAAGATGTAAGTCCTCTGTAGGCCCTGAGGCCCATTGGTGGCGGGGCTTATACCCAGATTCCATAGCGGGAAGCAGGAAAATGGTGTAAGACTCCTTCTGGACGGAATGCCAGTCTGGAAGCCGGTTACTTCCCAGCCAAGGCTGGTACCTGTTTAGAGCTGGGTGGATGAAGTGTCATGTCCAAGGACACACAGGTAGACCGGGAATCAAACCCAGGTCTACACATTGGCAGCCCAACTCCTTATCCCACTGACCTACCTGCTCTACGCTCACGATAACTTCAACAAAATTTGTGGGATTTTCACTAAATTTTAGTTGTACGTCACAAATGAGAGGATCTTGGAACAGTTTGAATTTGAGCATGATTCCTCTAAACCCCGCCCACTTTAATGAATAGGATAATGAATCCAATTCTTCTTTTTTTTTGATTGGTGAAAGATGTAAATGTTTTATTTTGGTTAATTCCTTTTTGTGGTGTATTTAAGCTGTTAGCGACGGATGACAGGAAGTTTGTGCCAGGACTAAAGCAGCAGTTCTAAACACAGTCTTTTCCTGTCTTTTGCAGATACAAGCCGGTAGACCACAAGCAGATCTTACTGCCTCTGCGCGAGGCCTTTGAGGACCTCTTCTCTCAGACCTATTCCAGGAAGCAGAACTTGACCTTTCTGGGTCATGTGCAGACCTGTTTCAGGGGGAAACGCTGGCAGGATCTGCTCAAACTCATGGACCACGTTTGCAAGTCTGCACTGACTAAGGAGCTGCAGGAGAAATCAAACGGTGTTACATCAGATAAATGTCGTTGTGCATCTTGACCACTGTGGTGGCGTCAGAATAAAAGTTTCTAATGTGTTTAAACAGCCACCCTGCTGCGGGAGAAGTGGGAGGCGTTGGCCACTAAACTGAATCAGACCCAGCAGCAAATCCGAGCCTGCGAGACGGCCATGGTCTTTGCTTTTGTCGAGGTAAAAACCACAGCAGTGCCTCCACGTCGATCCTGCACCGGATCGTTTGACTGACGATAAGTGAAGCTTGGAGTCTTTGTCTTTAGGGAACTTTAGCCCAGGCTGTGAAGAAAGGCCAGTGGATTCTGCTGGATGAGATCAATCTGGCTGCAGCAGAGACCCTGGAGTGTCTGAGTGGACTCCTGGAGGGCAGCGCCGGCTCTCTGGTGCTCCTGGACCGGGGTGACACTGGTGAGGCCCCCTGTCATCCACACGGACACGTGATGTCATCATTCAGGGCTTCAAGCAAACATTTCCATAAGAAGGAATTCAGGCGATTTTCTGAGTTACTGAGGGGATAAAATATCAACCTGTAAGACGCGGCCTGTAGTGTCCCCAGGTCCAAGTCCCGGCCCTGATGACCATCTCTCAACGATTAACCTGGCTGCCGTCACGAAAGCTGATGCTTTGTTTGTTGTCAGACTCTTTAAATGGTTAAATGTCGTGATCATTTTTATTCATTTTCTTCAAACTGGGTTAAAACTAATGCTGGGAAAATTAACACATTAATCTTTGCAATAAATATTTTTTAAAAAATGAACTTACATTTTTGGATTATTGGACGTCTGTCCACCTTGGTGATCACAGCACACTTTATTAATGAAGAGCATTGAAACTATGACACTTTGACCTCCGGAGCGCTGACGTGCGGCTGAGTGACCTACAGAGTATTGATGCCAACTTTCATGCTTGTCACTATTTGAAATATATTTTTTCACTTCTCTGCTCTCCTAGCTCTCAGTACTTTATTATTATTCTGGACTTATTGCACCCTTCTTTCAAAAACATATAATCACTATTTTTCTGCTGGTTTTTTTTTTTTTTTTTTTGGGATCAGAACCGCTGATTCGCCACCCAGACTTCCGGCTCTTTGCCTGCATGAACCCAGCGACTGACGTGGGGAAGAGGAATTTGCCGCTGGGCCTCAGGAACAGGTGAGAGTCCAGATGTAGAAACGGTCAAACGACAGATGGAAGATATAAAAAAAACTCAAAGGAGTCTCTAAACCCAGAAACGGTGATAAACCAGAAAACGACTCCAGTGGCACTCGGCGTAATTCAGCCAGCGCAGGAAATGTTCTCACAAAAATTGTAGCGTGCACGGCCTGATCTTGTTTGAAAGTTTGACGTGTGAGTGTCAAACTGTGTGTCCAGGTTTACGGAGCTGTATGTGGACGAGCTGGAGGACGAAGCGGACCTGCGTGTTCTGGTTTCAGACTACCTCCAGTGCTTGAATCCACACAGGAACACCGTCAGCGGAATCATCAGGTTCAACGATCACATCCTGACCTTTAAAAAAATAAAAATAAAAAAACCTCCAGGATTCATGGTTTGACCTGCAGGATTGTTTATTTACATGCATGTGAAGTTGTTGTTGTTGATGCACAGTTTAATATTAATGTTTGTGTGTTTCCACACATGGATTAACATCCTGATCAGTGGGAGTGAAAACCTGCAGCTTTCTTTTTACTTTTGTTTGAGGAAATATTAGAATCTCTTTTTGTTTGGAAATGTTCTCCAGCAGCTCCACAGTTTAATTTTCGCTCTTTGCACCTGATGCTGTGACCGACTTTATAAATTCAGCTTTCAGCAAACTGATGTTGCTCACAGAGTACAGAGTTTAGTTTTGAGCAATAAAACCAGTTTCTGCTCACGTTCTACGTGCACAGATTCCAAACCAAAGCATGGGTCGTGGTTCACGTCCACTGAATGATGGCGTTTTTCTTTTTGCAGCTTTTACCTGGCGGTGCGGAAGGAGGCCAGCTCACATCTGGTGGACGGGACGGGTCACCGGCCCCACTACAGTCTGCGAACTCTGTGCAGGGCGCTGAAGTACGCGGCAGCAAACCCCTGCAAGAGCGTGCAGCGCTCGCTCTACGAGGTAGGAGGCTGGAAGGAATCGGCCTGAACCTGGAACCGATCGGTCTCAGCCTGCTGTCAAACCAATCGATCAGCCTGAACCTGGAACCGATCGGTCTCAGCCTGCTGTCAAACCAATCGATCAGCCTGAACCTGGAACCGATCGGTCTCAGCCTGCTGTCAAACCAATCGATCAGCCTGAACCTGGAACCGATCGGTCTCAGCCTGCTGTCAAACCAATCGATCAGCTTGAATGTTCACACCTGCTGGCAGGCGGCCCTCTGAACCTTCAGGCCCGTCATTGGTTGGTCGGTCTGATCCTGCCGTCGGCTCAACAGGAGTCGATGCTGCACAGGGGGCGTGTTAACCTCCTGGGACCCTCTTGTCCACATACGAGGACGTCATGCGTCCAAAATCAAAGCTTGGGTCTCAGAAGGTTGAGGCACATGCCAAGTCTAAGTCTGAGGTGATTCCATCAGGTGTGCGTCTGTACGTCTTCACAGCTGACGGTTTCTCTGCTTCACCTTTGCAGGGCTTCTGCCTGAGTTTTCTCACTCAGCTGGACAGGAGTTCCCACCCTGTGGTCCAGAAACTGGTTTGTCAGCACATCCTGACAGGAAACACCAAGTGTCTCAAACAAGTAAGAAGAAAAAAATGCTGTCCTGGTGCCGCTCTGTCCTCTTTTAATAATTTAAATAAATCTATTTATTTATTAAATATGATGATCTAACTGCTGGTTGAGTGGCGGCACGGTGGTTCAGTGGTTAGCACTCTTGCCTCACAGCAAGAAGGTCTGGGGTTCGATTCCCACCGTGCCCGGTTCCTTTCTGTGTGGAGTTTGCGTGTTCTCCCTGTGTCTGCGTGGGTTTCCTCCGGGTGCTCCGCCCACTTCCAAAGACATGAATGTTAGATGAACTGGTGACTCTGAACTGACCGTAGGTGTGAATGTGTTTGTCTGTCTGTGGCCCTGAGATGGACTGGCGGCCTGTCCACGGTGTACCCTGCCTCTCGCCCTGGGATAGGCTCCAACCCCCCGTGACCCTTAGTTGGAGTAAGCGGGTTCAGAAAATGAATGAATGCATGCTGGCTGAGTTGAAATCGACTGGTTTTCTTTATTTCTGTATATTTAACTGGAGTTTGAATCCGCTGGTTTTCTTGTTATGGTCCTAAAAACGTTTCGTCACTGAATGGCTTCAGTCGAACGTCAGTCCTGCAAAATGCTGCACATTTTTTTTACTCCAGCACAAAAGTTTAGCGGAAAAATCCACATTTCCTCCTAAATATTTAGTTAATTTGCCATTTATGATCGTAGCAGAATGATCCGACTTACAGGAAGGTGAAGCTTCATGGAGGCCGTATCTTGTCTTATC
>OMMV01215757.1:5310-21833 GCA_900302635.1 Chatrabus melanurus | reverse complement strand
TCTCTGAATGCACAACACGTGGAACCTTGAAGCAGATGCGCTACAGCAGCAGAAGACCACACCGGGTGCCACTCCTGTCAGCTAAGAACAGGAAACTGAGGCTACAATTCGCACAGGCTCACCAAAATTGGACGATAACAGATTGGAAAAACGTTGCCTGGTCTGATGAGTCTCGATTTCAGCTGCGACATTCAGATGGTCAGAATTAGGTGTAAACAACATGAAAGCATGGATCCATCCTGCCTTTTATGAACAATTCAGTCTGCTGGTGGTGTAACAGTGTGGCAACTGTGCAAAACCTGTCATGTCAATATGGACCAACATCTCTGAGGAATGTTTCCAACACCTTGATGAATCTATGCCACGAAGAATTAAGGCAGTTCTGAAGGCAAAAGGGTGTCAAACCCGGTACTAGCAAAGTGTACCTAATAAAGTGGCCGGTGAGTGTGTATAAACTCCTGACCACAACTGTATTTAGAATTGGGGAACTTTGAGGGTGTTTAACATGAAGCCTCCACCATAGTTAAGTGTAATAGCTAGATAGTTTATTAGTCTTTGATTAATATTACTACCAATCCAATAAACAACAGAAGGCAGCAAAAATGTATCCATACTTGTCTGAAAAACCATAAGGCTCGATTACGACTGAAGACATTTGTATTGTCTAGCCGATTAGTCAAATCAGGTGTTTTGTAGCTCCTGATTGGCTGCGCATACCTGACTAAGTTAAGTAGCAGTGGGTGCAGCAGGGAGAGTTGGAAAACATAAAGGGCACGTGATCTCCAGGTAGTAGGGTTGGTGACCCCTGATCTAGGGTGTACCCTAGCTCTCAACCTCAACCAGTGTCCATCAGGATATATAGGCTACAACCACCAGAAAGCAACACTTCTGTGTGGGGTTGAAATGTTTGTCAAACCTTCTTGCTGTTGCTGAAGTCTCCTTGCAAACAGGGGACGTCCCCGGGATGTTTACCGGACATTCCTATCATACCCGATTGGTCCCCACCACAACATTCTCTGCCGGACGTTACCGGGACATTATTGACGTCTGTAGCAAGTTCTCGTTTGGTCCTTGTGTGACGTTCTGAATGAGACGTAAACCGCACCCTCCGGGAACGTTCCCATTTGGTCCTCTGGATAACGCTCTCATTAGGTACTTCAAAGATGTCTTTAGAACGTTCCATTTTGGTCACACATAACGTTATAATGGGGACATTGATGGGACTTTTGTGGGACATTTACGTTTTAAAATTTGTAAGAATGTAAGATGGCATAATGCACTCATTAGGATGTATTAATCAGAACATCGACCACAGACGAAACCTGCCGAAGCCTGGTAAAAATCAGAGAAAATTTCCTTAGTCTCCCCTGCACGTCTTTCAGTGTAATTGCTTTGAATGGTTTTAATTACAGTATACATCCATGTGATGGTGTATCGATTAGCGTTAACGTCCACCAATCTTGCGACCCCGGTTCGATTCCCGATCCATTCTCCCCAAGTAACCATTTGGTTGACACAAAGTCATTCCAGCCATACCCAAGGATGCTCCAAAGAGACCTAGGACCAAAGACATCTGCTCATCGCCTTAGGTCACTGGTTAGCATCCAAATCTCACAAAAATCTCAGCGGTTGGAGAAGACCAAGGGGACGCCCACGTTTCACCTGGCTGTGGCAGATAGGTGGCTACTTTTGAGAGACGGGGATGGATCAGTTGTCTGCCTGGGTGGTTGCCATCCAGGACCTGAGGCGGTTCTGTGATGTGGTGGATGCCGCGATTGTTACAATCTGCCCCTTGTCCCTGTTGTCTTTCTTGTTTGATTGTTGTGGTTTTCTGGTCACTGTTTGTTTTATACTTTTGCCATTTTTGAGTTCTGCTTTAGTTTCTATTCCCTGATTCTGTGTTTAGTATTTATTTATGGTTTCTTTTGAGTTATTCTCACTCTGGGTTATTTATAGTTTGATGTTTCACTCCGTCTGCCGATCTGTCCCTGTGTGTGTGTGTGTTTGTAGGCATGGTCCTGTCACTCGGTGTTCCTCACAGCTTGTTTCATATTCACAATCACCTCATCTGTCGCTCGTCATTTCGTTGTATGTCACTATTTAATTTTGTCAGTTTTCCCTCAGTAGCTGGATTATTCTGCATTCCTGTCCATGGTGTTTTCTATATTCGTCGCCTCTGTGTTTATGCTCTTCCCCACACTCCGTGCAGCCACCGACTCACCTCCATTGCACTTGACGTTTGGACTGTTCGCCAGTATTTTTGTACTCAACCTTTTTTTGTGGTAAAATAAATCACTTATTACATTTCCTCCAGTGTGGTTTCTGTCTGCATTTTGGGTTCAATTTATACAAATCCTAACAGAATAATCCGGCCACAAAATGAACCCAGCAGACAATAACCCGGACATTGAAGCCATTAAGTCTTTGTTCTCCCAACTTAATTTACTTTTCAATTCTTATCACTCCTGCTATACCCCTGGAAAAAAGTTAAAATTTTTGGTTGACATGTGGGATCTAGAGGAGGCTGATACTTAGGTTTATGGCTGGTTTCCTGAGCTGGAGGATTTAGACTGTGTTTAATGAGGGGAGGCTTCCTGATTGGGTGTGCCATCCTGAAAAATATTTACCATCAAAGCCTTCCCTTCCAGAATTCAATGTTTACTGTTTTGAGTCTGAGGAGGATTTTTTTTATCTGATGCTGAGGGAGATCGCTTGTTGGACTCAGATGACGACCCTGAACTCTGAACTAGACCTCGTAAGTGCTTACCCAGACTTTAGCCGGATAAAACTGCTTCTTATTTAAAACAAAATTCTTCCATACATCGAGGATCCAATGGACCTTTTTTACGAATCGGTCTCAACTGCCCCTGCCTCATCTTCCGCCACTTCCATCACTCCACCAGTTATGCTGGCTGTCACACAGGCAGCCAGTACAACTCCGATTGACTCCCCGTCTCTCTGGTCTGTGTCGTTATCCATGCAATCTACTCTCTCACCTGTCCTCAACCAACAAACCTCTTCAGACATCAGTTTCAGCTTTCCACACACCTCTGCAGCCATCAGTGCCCACCACACCTCTTCTACCACCACGTTTTGCCATCAGCAGACACCCATGCGTTGGGTACCTGGAAGAAGAGGAAGCGACACCCCAGGCACCGAAGGGGGTGTCAAATACCAGCTCCAGGGGAGACTGCAGCCCTCTAGCAAGCTCCGGAGGAAGCTGCAGCCCTCGCGCCCGTTCTGGAGGAAGCTGCAGCCCTCAACCCTGCTCCAGAGAGTGCCGCCATGGCTCCACCAGCAGAGCCAGCTCCAGAGGTTGCTGCCACAATATCAAAGGTTCCATCCTTACCAGTTCCTGTTCCCGAGGTGGCCGGAGGACAGCGCGCTCCATTAGTTTCTGGGGAAGCTGACAGATGGCGCACCTCACCTGTTCCCGTCTCCGAGGTGGTCGAGGACCGCCGTTCCGCTCCCGAATCTGTTCCTAGGGCTATGATGGTCCCGGGCTTTCTTCCTGCCTTGGGTTGGCAACTAGGCCGTCCACCTGACTTACTGTCCTTGCTGCAGCACCTGGTTCGAAGACTGGGAGGATTGACCCTGTTGGGGCCGACTGGCCGGCCACCCGATGATGTCTCGCCTCCTGAGGGGTCACCTGGCCGCTCGCCTAATGTCTCCTCTGCTTACCATCCTGATGACAGGACCGCTCACTGCCTGCCGCACGGCCGTCCCCCCCAACAACGGACTGATTGCTCACTGCCTGCCGGTTTTCTGATTCAAATCCACTTTTAGTAATTTAGAAAGTTATCTTGTTTTAATAAATTGTCATTACGCTCAAGTGTAACTCCTGCCTGCCTGTTGTTTGTGGCCAGTGGCTCCCCAGTAGAGACCTTAGTTATTTCCTCTCTCTACCTCACTCACATACACACGAGGCTTGAAGTAACGACATTTTACCTAGAGCGTAATATGACGTTATGAGCTCACATTTTGACAAGCCTTGGTGAAACCGCTGGCCTGGAATGTTGCTGCCCACACACCCAGGAAATTCAGTTAAAATAACTTTGACAGGTACCTCCGGGGTGCAAACAAATATCAAAGCACTCGTCACTGAATGCTATTTTGAACATTTCAGCATGCCCAAGTGGTGCAGTACAGCATCATGCGTGGAACAGCCTCTTTACTGAGGATTGAAGACAGCAAACGCACTCTTTAAAAGGTTTTATTAGGTGCGTCACGTGATCTAGAAGAGACCGCTCCAGCTGGCGGAAAAGTTCTTTATGCCTGACCCACTCTTTTACACATGAAGCCACGATTCATATTGTGCAGGAGCTCAAATATGAACACTTACAACTTGTCATCTGTCACAACGCACTTCACATTCCTCAAACAGCAGAAAAAAGTGATACAAGGTGTGTTTTTGGTTGACCGATACGGACACACAAACTCTTTGTGCAGCCATTTACAGGTTTCATCGACACAATTTTCACCAATAGCCGAACAGAAGGCACTTGAACTGACTGTCGTGCCAAGTTTTAAGCTCCTTAGACAGCACAGTATAATTTGAGAAACGTGTGTCTGTTTGTTCCGCTACTCCTTCAAGGTGCTTGGGCCAATTTCCACTAAACCTGCTGTTTACATGTAGATTGACCCCAGATTTGCCTTTAAGGGCTTTGTTTTCGGCAAAAATCAAGGTCATTGGGGTCAAAGGTCAAATTTTTTGGCTTATCTGTTTGTTTGTTCCCCTACTCCTCCGAGGTCATTTGGCCAATTTCCACCAAACTTGATATGTGGATGACCGTCAACCCCAGAACTGCCCTTAAAGGGTTTGTTTTGGCAAAGGTCAATGTCATTGGGGCTAAAGGTCACTCCAATTTGCATCAAAGTTGGCATACATATTGGGATGGGTTCTGGAATTAACCGGGTGAGGTCACATTTGCCAAAGGTCAATCATTTGGGTT
The DNA here is from genome assembly GCA_900302635.1 of Chatrabus melanurus. Lineage (NCBI taxonomy): Eukaryota > Metazoa > Chordata > Actinopteri > Batrachoidiformes > Batrachoididae > Chatrabus > Chatrabus melanurus. The sequence goes on along the minus strand of OMMV01215757.1, from coordinate 16,881 downwards.
AAGGTCATGTCTGCTTCTCTGTTTGTTGGCCTACTCCTCCCAGGTCGTTTTGCTGATTTCTACCAAACTTGGTATATCGATGAAGGTTGACCCAGAAACTGCCCTTTCAAAAAAAATTTTCATTCTGGCAAAGGTCAAGGACAAAATGTGTCAGATTGCCATAGCAGTTACTGTCTTCATGCCCACAAGTGCTATTACCTAGCTTGATAAAAATATAGTACGCCATCACATCCGTTTCAATACTACATGCACACAAAATATGAAGTCTGTCAAATATCATTGTGGTATGCAAATTAGCATCCTAATTTGAATATTTGTTACATCATCCTGTATCACTATAATACATAAACATTTTGCACAAAATGTGTTCTGGGGTAACAGAGCGTACAGTCCTATACAGGCTCAGAGACGGCAGCGTGAAGTGGATCAGTGTACAATGGGCGCCGGTCTGTTGCAGGTTACTTCCCCAGCCAAGGATGGCACCCATTTACATGCTGAGTGGACGAGGACAATGTCCTGTCGAAGGACACAGACATGTAGCCTGAAGCACACAGCTGGAGTTGAAACCAGGTTTTCGGTTGTTAGTCCAACTCCTATTCAATGGAATAGGATATTTCTGTACTAGCCACAGATTCCTTTAAGACTGCAAGGGAAGCTCTGCTTCCTCTAAAATGTCATAAAATTTGCCAGGTTTTGCTTTTTGGTACTTTTTTTTTTTTTTTTTAAATCACCATAACTGACAAATTTCATTTTAACATACATGCAGCACAGCTACAGCTTTCATCTCTGTATTTGATTTGAACTTAAAGTGTAATGACATTTTATATAAGGAATTTTGAAAAACAAAATAGACAGTTTTCATGTCCATATACATTTACTCTCAAGGGCCTTGAACTGATCCTTACAATATGGGAGATATTCTGATCATGGTGTCATTAGGCTGTAAGGCGAGGCTACATATGGTTCTGTGTCTGACCAGAATCTCACTAGCTCTGCATACTAATAGCCTCCCTGAGTCGACTCAATCCCAGCGTCACAAACCATTTAAGGTGCTCCCGGCGTGCAGTTGAGCGCCTTGCATGGCAGCACCCTGACATCGGTGTGTGAGTGTGTGTGTGAATGTGAGGCATCATTGTAAAGTACTTTGAGCGTCTGTTTCAGATGGAGAAGAGCTATATAAATGCAGTCCATTTACCATTTTCTCCAAAAGGAACGGAAGGCAGAATTTATGTATAAATAAAATGACGAATTTTATGACGTAGGCATAAAATGAGCTTCCCCTGTTTGAAAGACCAACAGCCGCCACTGGTACTAGCTGTTACAAAATATAACTTTATCCTAAGCCTCACATCAAACAACCATAAAACTGAATTAGCACCACTCCCCAGTGGGTACCTGTGGAGTAAGTTTCAAGTGTGTATTGTTATTGAGTGTTCACAAGAATGTGTTCACACAGACAAAAGCATGACATGCCACTTACTATATACATTAAAAAAAATAAGTAGGTCAAATTTTTGCAATTAATCCTCAGTCACTAGAATTAACATTATGGGAAATTTCAGCATATTAGCAAACTCGGAGTTCCAAACCAGTGCATCAACAATTTATGCAACCACATGTTGCTAAGATCAGGCAAACTATGCAGCGCTGAAAAAAAATAAATAAATAAAAATCTTTCCATCCCAAAGAGGAAGGAACACTGTGAATGTCTTTGCAGAGAAAACTATAAAAATTCATTTCAAGCATACAGATAGAGTTTACGAAAGCAAGTAAGTTCTTCTGATACTTCATTGATGAGTTATTTTATCTTTTAATTCAGTCGTATTATGTAACTGGGAGAGTTTGAGCCCCACCCATAACCTGTTTATCAGGACACAGTTATTAGTTGTTTTTATAGTCTATTTAAACTTTCCAACTGTTGAAAAATCCCTGCTTGTCCAAATGTTAATTGCTGCACCTTATTAAAACTTTTCTCCAGATCTGACACTTCTCCTGTAACATTATTTTAACTTATAACCACGCAGATACCGATATGTTTGTGAAAGGCTCATATCAGCCAATATTATCGGCCAACCGATATATTGGTCGGGCTCTACCTGGAATAGTTTTCAATTAACAGCTGTGCCTTGTCGAGAGTTAATTTGTGGAATTTCTTGCCTTCTTAATGTGTTTGAGACCATCAGTTGAATTTAAAATAAACATATTCTGGTTTGTTTAACACTTTTTTTTGTTTACTACATAATTCCATATATGTATTCCTTCATAGTTTTGATGTCTTCAGTATGAATAAAATTTCACTGTTTCATGTCTGCAAATGACAGGTTTCATCAAAATCCTAAAAATTGTCCTTCCACCTGAGAGTCTGGGATTCTAGAAGATTTGTAAAATTTTGAGTGTAATTTAGAATTCTGAACAAATGTTGGTCTTGCAATAACCCCCCCCCCAACCACAAACAATAAAAATTTAAAAAAAATATTAGATCATGATTTACCACAAAACAAAATAAAAATGTTAGGCATTGGGGAAACCTAGGCATGTACCCTGTAAAGTGCAGTGAGCAAATAGATGAATAAATGAGTCCATCTCTTCCAGTTTGTGAACACAATAACTTAAAAACTATAAATGATAGCATTTTGTGAGTCTCCTAATTAAAAAGTGATAAAACAAGGATGAACTGATTAAAATTTAGGTAACTTTGATGCACCAGTTCCGACACAAAAAGTGACTTTTATTTGTTTATTTAATATCCTTCATAAACCTGTCTGCCACCTGCTGGATATGTCTGGCACTGTTGCAGGGACTAATCCCATCATGGTTGAAGCTACATGTAGCTTGAAATGACCTTGTTTGTCAGGGTTTTTGTTTTTTACCCCAAAGCCGAGGTCTGGTGGCCACCTAGAACTGACTATATGACTGATGCACACTTAATACGCACTCAATGGCTGAATTTTGTAGACATGGTACTGAATAATATCAGTTCAGCGCCAAACTGTACAGCACAAATAAATTTTTTTTAAACCATCAACTATCAGCGGTGTGACAGAAATTCAAGGTTCAGTCAAAATGCATGTTTGTGTCTGTAGCCTAGAATTTGGGAGTGCGATCACTGGTCAAACTGGCTGACCGTGCGAGCACTTTGTTCTGCAGAAATTCGGTCACAACTGGAGCAACAGTTTCAGGATTATTGAGATGGACGTGATGATTTCCTGGCACTGTCATCACCGAATGCTGAGAGAGAGAGAGAGCGAGAGAGAGAGAGAGAGTTATTCTGACATCTCATCCTTCACTCTTGGTGCTCAGCAAAATTATCACATCGCCATCATTAGAAACATTTAGCTGATCCTGTGCTCACCAGCAACCTTTGTGTCCAACGAGATCAAGTATGTAGGTCAGTGATGAGATTCGCTCTTACAACACTTTCTGCTGCCTCTGAGAAATTGTGCACGTGTGCAGCTGTGTGTCTAATACTGGCTGAACTGCCTAAATTCAACCACAGATGTAGGCGGAGCCACACGTAGACACCTCAGAAACACTCACATCTCTCTGCCTGTAGGCCTGGAGAATCTCTGCTGTAACTTTCTTCTTCTTCGACTCAGCAAATAGTTTCTCAAACCCCTCATCAGCTCTGAAAAGCCGTAAAAACAGTTTGTATAGTTAAAGTGCGACTACATTTTATCAGCGGAACGTTCAAAGGTGCGCGGGAGGAATGTCTTACAGGACAACCAAAACAGAGGCCTGTATCCTCGACTGCAGCTCCAGACTCTGCTGCAAGGTGATGCGTGCAATGTTGGTCTGAAAAAAAGTTGCATAGCACATCTAACAAGCGTTTCATCAGACGCGTGTTACCATTGAGGTGGCCGTACAGTACACGGTGATCCGATGCGAAGATGCTTTATGCCAGGATCGTACAGAAACACACGTCGTATTGCAGCATGTACAGAGAAACTGCAGTAGGAACATTTAACTATGATGCGGCCAGTGCCGCATTTCCTGTGTTACATCGTAACGCGCGTTGCATGTTGTTACATACAGTACCCGTCAAAGGTTTGGACACACTTTCTCATTCAATTCTTTTTTTTTTTTTATTACTTTCTACATTGTAGATTAATACTGAAGACATCAAAACTATGAAGGAAGACATATATGGAGTTACGTAGTAAACAAAACAGTGTCAAGCAAACCAGAATATGTTTTATGTATATTTTAGATTCTTCAAAGCACCTTTTGCTTTGCACTCTTGGCATTCTCTCAATCAGCTTCATGAGGTAGTCACCTGGAATTAGAGCCTGACCGATATGGATTTTTTGGGGGGCCGATACAATACCGAAATTAGGGAGTAAAAAATTTCCAACACCGATATATCTGCCGATATGCGAAAGTGTTCATTTCTCACTGATTTTTCCAAAATATGACAAAACAAAATGCCAAACATATTAAACAATGCAGATCATATTCCGTCATCTTGGATTATTTTGTTCCAGCAAACAACCAAAGAACGTCACGTTGCCTTCAATCAGATTGGAAGTCCCTGTGTCGCTTCGCTCACCAATTGTATAAAACAGACTTCTTGTCTATTTCGGCCCCGCCTATCCAGCGGCATAGCGACCACTTGTCTCTTGTCACTGTAAAACACCCACTCTGATTGAAAATGTCTAACTAATGTGACCAAGGGGTGATGGGGGTCCCACCCATGCTTGACAGCATTGTAAACAATGACGTCAGACCGCCCTCTGCTGAACAAACTATGTAATGACACCATTTCCAACAGCCAGTGTTTTTCTGCATTGTTTATTCGGCAAAATAAAAGTTTTCATATCTGCAAAAATAACGCAGATACCGATATGTTTGTGAAAGGCCCATATCGGCCAACCGATATATTGGTCGGGCTCTACCTGGAATAGTTTTCAATTAACAGCTGTGCCTTGTCAAGAGTTAATTTGTGGAATTTCTTGCCTTCTTAATGTGTTTGAATAAACATATTCTGGTTTGTTTAACACTTTTTTTGGTTTACTACATAATTCCATATATGTATTCCTTCATAGTTTTGATGTCTTCAGTATTAATCTACAATGTAGAATGGAACATAAAAATAAATAAAGACCATTGAATGAGGAAGGTGTGTCCAAACTTGACTGGTACTGTATATGTTATTCAAAGCAGAGAGCCGCAAACAGGGCCATACAGGGGGCGTGCACACACACATTTTTGCATCCAAGCAAAACGGGAGCAGCTAACAGGAAGAAAAAACAAAACAAACAGACATAAACAGCCATAATGGCACGCTCACCCGTGGCTAAAGTCCAACAGACTTTGGCCATGAATCAGAATTTGTGTGCGGTGGAGACGCACATTTCTGTTGTTGAAACCACAAACAACAGCAGCCAAAAGAAAGGGGAAAAAAAGCTGTGCACATGACGGTGTCCACAGAGCCCCAGACTGGCTTCAGAGGGGCAAAAAAAAAAAAAAAAAAAGTATAGGGCTAGAAATGCTATTGCGTTTGCACTACATAAAACTTATTCCCAGTTGATTTGGTTTGACAAATTTTTGTGCATGACATTAATTATTTTGGCAGCACGTACAGCTGTCATTCATTCCCACCTCTGTGTGCACGTATCTCTCCAAGCAAGCAAAACCTATTCTGCGGTCAACAAATGTATTTCAGTGTTTGTTGCTACCAGGATAAACGGTCAATAATAACTTCGGTCAGTCAGTGTCACTCTCAAATTTACCGCGTACCGTGTGTGTTCAATTTGGCTCAGTGCATCAACAAATCAATATACGGTATGTTATATCATTTTTCTCTCTGTCCCTCTGGGCCACAGATGAGACCACAGCCTGTTGCGTAGCTCACGTCCTCCTTCGCTGCAGTGTGCAGAGCAGATGGAGGCGCACGCTGTAACGTGCTGTATCGGCACAATGAACCAATATCATCAATACAAAGTGAAAACATCGATCCATATCATCATGCCTTCATCATGTCACACTTGTGTCACCATTTCTGTCCACGTGCACCACCTTCTGAAACATTCGGACTGTGGTAGCAGCCTAGCGCCAGCCAAATAAAGTGCATGTGATATCGCCTCATATCGATCGCAGGCCCCAGAATTGAACCGAATCGTGGCAGACTTTGTGATGTCAGCAAATATCATATCGTTGACCAGAAAAATCGATATATTGTATCATGATGCAACTAATTGACACCCCTCCTGCTTTATGTTGATACAGCTCTATCGCATTGCATCATCGTGTAGCGTATGGCCAGCTTTTGAAGAAATAATCAGCTGGTGCAGTGAAGTCAAAGCCTACCAAATTAATGCGGAAGTCTCTGGAGAAACAAACTCCTGCAAGAGAAAATCGGAGAGCATAAGGGTGAAGTTTCTTTTTTTCGAAAAATGAATTCAATATCAAAAAATAAACATGGGTTTTGAAAATGTACCTCCATCAACGCGGACTAAACCTCTCTCTAACAGGATGTGAGTAGACTGTTCAGAAAGAGAAGGGTTTGCAGCCATCAGCCTGGAAAAAGTCACCAAAATAATTGCAGTGGAAACCTCCACATTAACACTTTATATATTGCATCCACTCATATTTACTCACTCATTATAATCTTATGTAATCTTATGTGTCAAGAAGTGGGATCGTTCGTGTGTCTGTGTCCATGCTTGGCCCAAAAAGTCTAATCAAACTGAAATTTCAGCCTCAACCTCCCCGAACGGGTGCAGACGGAGGGCGTCGGCCCCACAATTGGAAACATTCATCGCTGCGATCAGCAAACCCTCATACGGTGAGAACCTGGAATAGATGATTTGTTTAATGTTGAAATATCTGATCCGTCTAACAAGGCGCAATCTCACCTACACATTTGGGCCTGTCAGAGAGCGTACGTGCTCCAGAAAAGAGGTTACTAAGACCATTAGTCAGAACAGTGACGTGTATGTGAAGTAACGCTTGAAGACAAGCGCGCACAAGGAAAATCGGGAGGCTTCAATGGAAATGTGGTTAAAGACAGTTGACGGTTATAGAAGAACAGAGAAAAATTGAGAAAGAGGAACACTCAAAAAAAAAATGGTTGAGAGACAGTGTGCTGCCACTGTGAGTTCAGGAATAACATAAACAACAGCAAGAAAAACAAGCGAGATTTTTGATAAGTTCAGTGTCTGCTGTAGTGCCCTCGAGTTAGGCACAGTGTGTTGTACGACACTGCTGACCTGTACGCTCGGACACATGACACTGAAACACTCGTTTCTGCACGGTGATCCCTGTCCTGTCAGTCTGCTAGGAAGAGATTGGATGTGCAGGCTGGGTATTTCTCTTACCTCAACACCAAATGGAGTTATGATTTCAGGCCCTGTTGATGATGAACGGCAATTGTTCACATCACAACTTACTCAACGTCTCACACAGCTGGCTTGCCAACAAGCGCACCGTGCTTCACATTACATTAACACCGAACATGTATCTGAAAGGAGGGACAGGAGTGTTGGACAACATCCCAGTGGAAGGTGAGAAACTGTGCTGCTGTAACATGTTTTGGAAAGGTACTATGGCTGCTGTCCAAGTTTCTCTCACGCTGCCTGGCATCACCTGCATACGGGTTTGTCTACTCTCCACACGTCTCTTGTGAAATGTGACCTGCGGGAATGTTGGGATCTTGGGAAATGGAAGTCTCAGTGTGTTTTGGTGGAGAACTTTGAGGCCACAGGAGATCAAGGTGTTCCTGTACGGCATGAAAGGCCAGGTATACCGCACAACGTGCACAATAGTTTTATGGTAACAAGAACGGTTGAGCTCATTCTGCAAAAACATGTGTTAGCATGGTTATCGACACCACGAAGACAGACATTCATGAATTACAGGAGGTGCCAAGCTGTCTGTGGGCAAAACATAAACAGGATGTGGCCTTGATTAAAGGCGCGGACCCACCGATTGGACATCCGAAGTCTGATTACAGCCATGCCTCAAACAATATTCGATTAAAAAAAAAATAAACAAATAAAAAGGAGGCTTTTAAAAGTATCGGCATTTGAGCTGTCGCTAGCAGCTCGTGTAATTATCCCGTGTGAAGAATCAGCAGTAAGAACTCCTATTATTAAGACCTCCAGGCAGTAAACGATGCCGTACAGCAAAGAGCTCCGAATGTTCCACCAGAAAGTAAATTTTTCTTTGTTGTGGACCTGTCAAATGCCTTTTTCAGCGTGCCAGGTTTGCATTTTCTTTTAACAATAAAACTTATACATTGACACATTTGTGTCAAGGCTACTGCGAATCACCTCCCATTTATAATGAGGCCCTAAAAATAAAAAATAAAAAAGCCCATCAGGTTTGCAATTATCACCAGGAAGTGCACCCCTGCAACATGTTGACAATTTAATGATTTGTGCTCCAACCAAACAACAGTGTGAAAAAGACAACGTGTCCTTGTTGAAACATTTAGCGGCTGAAGGCCACAAAGCTCGTCTATCTAAACGGCAGTTTGTCAAGGAACAAGTATCATTCTTGGGTCATGTGATCACAGCTGCGGGAAAATCCCTCTCACCCGCACAGATTGAAGCCATCCAAAATCTTACAAAGCCTCAAACAAACAAGCAAGTAAGTGATGTCTTGCTTGGGTACATGCTCCAATTGTAGGACATTTCTTGTTAATTAATCTATACTTAAAGCCCCCTTAAATGCAATCATTCATGGGCGTGGTCTCATAGCACACAGCAAGATTACATGGACTGAAGCAGCAAAGAAGGCTTTTGTTGACCTAAAACTAACCTTACGGACGACACAGACTCTGGGCTTACCTGACCTGACCAAACTGTTTACACAGACTGTGGACAAAAGGGGAGGGTTCATGACCTCTGTCTTGCTTCAACACCACGGTGATAAATTAAGATCAGGCGCATACCTTTCAGCAGCCATTACCCTGTAGCTGCAGGACTGCCCCCATGTCTGCGAGCTGTAGCAGCTGCAGAAAAGGCTGTGATGGCCTCCAGAGACATTGTAGGGTATGCTAACCCTTCTGGTGCCACATGCTGTTTCTATGATCTTGCTTGAACAGAAAACCTCTCACCTGCCCACATGATAGAACACTGTATTGCTTGAGATGCCAAATGTTACTGTCAAAAGTTTGTTCTCCCAGACCTGGTTTGCAGGACACTTAGGCCATGGGACGAGGTCTGAAAAGATGACCTTTCGTTTGACAACTAACTGAATCAATTTCTGTCAATTACATCTTAAAGGTCACATATATTGTAGTATCAAGACATATTTTTCTGGATAACAAGTTGCACGTTTTACTATAACACTATAATACATAAACTACAATACATTACCATTACCACAGCCAAACTATAATACATTACCATTTTGCTGGAACACTGAAGTTGTAAACATTATAACTGCATGAAACTGAGATCTGGAGATCTTCACCGACGCACAAAATAAACTGACAATGAAGCAGGTAATAAGTGAATAAGTGGGAAAAACAACAGTGACTGAAAAATTCAACTGCATGGGATTTCTGTTAAATTATGTCAAATTCGAACCTGGATGATATTGTCCATCAAATTGTGACATATCTTTGTTTAGTGTTTAATTCAGAATTTTGTTGGTAAAACTGAAGTAATGTTGGTATTCAGGTTGAGTTCAAACTTACACAGTTCTGTAAACAGACAACAATTTCTCAGCAAATCGATTGGGATTTAATTCGTATTGACATGTATTCAAATTTGGATTTAGATGACAGAGTAGCAACAACAAAAATAATGAATACCTGAAAAATCATCTAAATTTTCAGCATATAAGGTGCTTAAGAAACCAAAGTTTGACCGCTAGCGGTTTTTTTCCTGCTCATTACGAGCTAATTACACTTTGATTGATAGGCAATTAACGTGCAACTTTACACTCCAGAAAACTTTATTTTTGGAAAGAGCACCCTCAAATTACCCTGAAACAAGTGTTTTCTGTTGGTTCGCTCTCCCGTCAAACGAAACTTAACTTCGGGTCTCTGTCCCATGGCCTAACTCCTCTGGATATTCCTGCTATTGAACTATTTGTGGATGGATCCGCTTCACTCAACCCTGACACAGGACAGAACCAAGTTGGTTTCTCTGTGGTGACGGTGACTGCACATGACACTTCCACTTCAAAGTGGCAACACCTCTTCCTTTGTCATTGTCTGCACAGGCAGCTGAGCTCATATCCCTTACTAAAGCTTGTAAAATAGCTAAAGATAAGTCAGTTACTATTTATACTGGTAGCAGATATGCCTTTGGCATAGTACTTGACTTTGGGGCGTTATGGAAACACCGCCAGTTTCTTACATCATCTGGCAAGCCCATTGAACGCCACACTCTTGTGTCACAGCTGTATTTGGGCTGTCAAACGCGCCATGGCAACATAAGGCCCCCTATAAATGGTGGTGCAATTCCCTAGAATCTGAGTTAAAGAAAAATTATCAACATGTTTCGATGCTATCCTCCTCCCAACATGTATTGCTGTATGTAAATGTGATGCTCGCACATCTGACACAGACCCTGTTTCTTTGGGCTACACGACAGCTGACACCATTGCCAAGGCAGAGGCAAAGTTACAATCAACTTCTGCTGTTTTGGTCACTGACACATTTTCCACCCCCATAAAGACACCCACAGTGGATTTACAGGACTTTCAACAACGCGCTGACGAATAAAATGACAATGGAAAAATAGCAGGTGCACATTTCAAGATGGGGTTTGGTACGGCCCCACTGGAAAACCGTGTCTGCCTAAATGTTTGTTTGCACAATATGCAAAATTGACACACGGTTTGGACCGTGTGTCAAAAGGGGGAATGTTTGATGCTATTTCTACACATTGGTTCACTAAAGGATTCACAAACTATGCTGCAAAATCTTGCCAATCATGCATGATTTGTACTACTAACAACGTAAGCTGTGGTATTTCCACAACACAAGCCGCACACCCACCACCAGATAAACCATTTGATCATTTACAGATGGATTGCATTGAATTGACACCTAGCGAAGGGAAAAAAATATTGCTTAGTTATTGTAGACATGTTCCCCAAAAGGGTTGAAGCCTTTCCCACATCTAAAGAGGATGCTAATGCGGTATCAAAAGCCCTTATCAGCGAAATCATACCGAGATAGAGAATACCGACAAGGATTAGCAGTGACCTCCACTCCTCCTCTGCCGCTGAAACACTCATCCATGCCTTCATAACCTCCAGATTGGACTATTGTAACAGCATCCTCTACCTCCCATCCACTGACCTCCAAAAGCTACAATATCTCCAGAACTCAGCTGCCCGGTTATTCACGCACTCCCGTTCCAGAGATCACATCACACCCATCCTTCAACACCTCCACTGGTTCCCAATACAATATCGCATTCACGTTAAGATCCTTCTCATCACCTCCAAAGCCCTCTATAACCTTGCACCCTCATACCTTACAGGCCTCCTTAAACGCCACGCCCCCACTCGCCACCTCAGATGCCAATCTTCTGACCCCCATCACCAGGATCGAGCGCCACACCTTCGGGGAAAAAGCATTTGCCATCACTGCCCCTACCCTCTGGAATG
>OMMV01215739.1:0-12586 GCA_900302635.1 Chatrabus melanurus | reverse complement strand
TTATACCTGACAGTTTTCAATAAAATCAGCAGACTTTGTTAAAAATGTTGTATCCTTTCAATAAACTGAATTACTTAAACTACATATATATATGTATAGTATGTATATATATATATATATAATGATTTAGGCATTTTGAAGCAATTGAAATATCTGATAGAGAGGAAGAAAAAAGTTTTCGTAGGTCATCTTTGATTACTTCATGTTGGACACTAAGTGTCCTGTTTTTTGTCATATTTGAATTCCTTGACCTCAGAAACATTTATTTTGACCTATAGCTTGTTGTTCTAGGACTATTACAAGTGAAGATATCGAAAATTCTGGATTTCCTTTGGCGACGGTGGCCATTTTGTTTTAAAACCCCTGGTGGAGTTAGCCCAAACTATTGAAAAATATACCCCGGCTAAAAAAAAATTCTAATGACCTTATCTAACAATATTTGCATTCAAACCTTGGTCCAGGAAGATTGGTCACGGATCCTATGGCAGGGTCCCCTACTAATATATTTTAGGCGCTAAGGGCAGCATAGTGGCCAAGCAGTTAAGTGCAATTGCATTCAAAGCAGAAGGTTCCCGGCTCAAGGCCACCCGTGCCCATTCTCCATGTAATGTGGAAAAACAAAAAGCTAGGTTCCGGATCCGGTATGGATTCGCATGTTGCTTTGGCACATGTTTTACGTCGGATGCCCTTGCTCACACAATTCCAGCTGTACATGGAGAATGGGGCACAGGTGGCCTTGATCCGGGGACCTTCTGTTTGGGAGGCAAGCGCGCTAACCTGCGCTCGCACCACCGTGCCGCCCTGCTGTTGACACCAGTCAAAACCAGTTTGCAGCCTGATCATGAATGCTCATAATCCCTCACAAATCCACAGATGTTTAGTCATAAGAAGAGACATGGAGGTAAACTCAACTTAAAGCCCACCTCTGCAGTCTGTTCGACTTGTACTGTAAAAATGACACCATCCCACCCGGTGTTCTGTAGTGTGTCTCATGTGCATGGGTGCACACGTTGGCAGCGATGGCAGGGTGCATTTAGCATCGACAGTGACGCATCTTTAGCAGTAGCTTCACTGCCTCGGCTGAATACCTAAAATGGGAGCCATCTGGCTTCGCCGAGACTCGCACACAGTCCTCTGGGAGTCCCTGGAGTGGCATCGAGATGCGAATGAAACAAACTCCTGACAGAACTGACAGCGCGCCGTGGAATTTTGTCATCAATCTTTTTTTTTTTTTTTCTTCCATTTTTGGATTTGTGGCTTTTTCCAGGCAAGTCCTTCAGAGCGTCAAAAGGAAGGAAAGGTTGCCACCAGGATACTGTCAGCTCACGCTGCTACGAGGAGATGGTGGGGCGTGATCTTGCCACGTGCGCTTGTCTTTTACGCCGCTGCAGTCTTTAGCGCTGTGATTACCGTTGCAAACAGATTCGCCCCCTGGGGACCCCGAGTACACAACAACTGTGATTGATTGATGACAGTCTTATATTCAGTTTTTCTAACATAAAAAAAAAAGAGTTGGAAACATGATGGTGCTATCACCGTAGAGATCGCAGTTCCTGCAGGTTGGATCATTTCTGTGCACGGTCCAGCAGTTCCTTCACTGTAAAATGTACTGCAGGTGGAAAAAGAGCCACATTTTGTCGGAACAAGCAGCGGTGTCCTTGGTGGCAACCAGACCTAGGCTTAGGAAATGAAAGAAACAGACAACCTCATTTCAAGCTTCATGTAACTTCAAAACCGCACATAGATTGAGACAGAGAAAGAAGGAAGAAGTGTCTTCTTTGGCTACATTCATGCAAAAGCCTCATACAATCCTCTCTTTGTGAGCGTGGTATTTGAGTTAGAATGTAACTGCTGTTAAACAGTCAAAAAAATAAATTTACTTCTCTGAATTAATACATTTCTGTGTAGAAACACTCTCTCACTGACAACCACACCTGCTCCTAATCCATCAGTCCAGCTTCCACTAACCACCTAGCAGGAGGCAGACAGGTTGATGGGATATTAACTAGGCAAAACAAAGTTGCTTTCTTTCAATTGAATTGGTGAATTCAACAAGGGCCCAACTCCATTTTTAGGACGCCCACATTTTTCGATGGCATAATTTTCTGTTGGCAGTTCTCTTGAAAGTTTGATAGAAATCAAGAGAGCAATTATTTTATCATGTTAAAAACTGTTTTCCTTCCAAATAATTATATCCTGTGAAAAGTAGAACAACATTCTTTCCCAAAAAAAAAAAATGGAGTTGGGCCCTTATTGAATTCACCACTTCAACTGATCTGGTGCAACAAAGTTCACCAGATTGGTATGAGTTTGTCCACATTATAGGCCCTTTTAATTTTGAGAGTTACAAAAAACTGGAAGAGATGGCCTTATCTATCTATCTATCTGTCTATCCATCTATTCACTCTGCATTTTAGCGGGTACATCCCTTGGCTATTCCAAACCCTAAAAATAATAATATTATTAAAATATGTATATTTTTAACACTGTGACTAACAGTCTAATAGAACCTGAGCCTGGATGCTAACCTTACTTCTTCCTTGTCTGACAAACCATTCATTCATTCATTTTCAAAACCCACTTATTCCAATTAAGGGTCACGAGGGGCTGGAGCCTTTCCCAGTGGTCACTGGGCGAGAGGCGGGCTACACCCTGGACAGGCTGCCAGTCGATCGCAGGGCCGACACATATAGACAAACAAACACATTCACACCTACGGTCAATTTAGTCACCAATTCACTGAACCTGCATGTCTTTGGAAGTGGGAGGAAGCCGGAACACCCGGAGTGAACCCACGCAAACACGGCGATAACGGGCAAACTCCACACAGAAAGGACCAGGTCGGAAGCGAACCTGGGACCTTCTAGCTATGAGGCAACAGTGCTAACCACTAAGCCACTGTTCCCCCCCTAACAAACCATGTGACTAGGAAAACAGTGCATTTGCATCACCTTAAATTTTGTTCAGCATGGGGATACAATCTTGTCCACTGACCCAACACACACACCCGTTTGCCTGTTCATGACAGGTAAGACCTTTTTTTCTGAAATATCTCCATTTTACAACACAGACATAAGAACCAACTTGTGTTAAGGTTACAGCTTGTGTATTCTGTCCAGTTAATTTATCTCTCCTCAATGCGGGAAGTAGGGATAGCTCCAGGGCTAAGATTCTGTAAAACTACAGTCATTCAGTGCATTTTATTAAATGCAGTAGTTTGTAAAAATACAGCAAAAACTAAAAATGAGTTATCACACAATAACCTCAATATCAAATACCAATAATGAATAACACCACTTACACAAATTTTGTTTTCAAACTAAAATTTACGACTGTCATTGAAGAGCAGGTGGATCAGTGGGTTAGACGTTGGGCTACCAATACATAGGACTGGGTTTGATTCCGGGTCACACTACCTGTCTGTGTCCTTGGAAAAGGCACTTCATCTGCATTGTCCCAGTCCACCCAGCTTTAAATAGGTACCAGCCTTGGATGGGGAAGTAACCTGCATCAGACAGGTGTCCCGTACAGGTGGCATCATAGACTCTCCTCAGCTTCATGCTACGGAATCTGGGGATAAACACCAATACCAATGGGTCTCAGGGCCTATAGAGAAAGTAATAATTTGAAAGTTTGCAAACACATATGTAGATGGGAATTTATTTAGCATTTTTCCTAATATTGTTACATACCATAAAGTGAGTTTGAGACATTTTCTCTCATGATCGATCCTTGTGTTATATGTATAAATCGTTGGATGGTTGCACCACTGTTTTCTGAGTAGACTTTGCAGGAGAACCAAAGATTTGGGAAGGAATTCTGTGTGATGCAATCTGGATTCAAAACTGGATTTTAAAACTTCAAGCCCAGTCTAAGAGAGCAGAAGAGAGAGAATACGAGAAAAGACATTCGACAACAAGACGGGGGGCAAAGACAGTTTCTTTCGTCTTGCTGTTTATTTCATCAGTATTTTCTTTATGTATGGATCACGCATGAACACAAATATGAAAAAAAAACTTGCAGAAAATAAATGTCCATTTGCTTAATAGCTCCTGCTGTTGTTCTCAGTCGCATCCCATGGATTTTTTTAAAGCAGTCTCCGACTCCTTCCTAAAAATATTTTTGCAGATACAAGCCATTTCATTTCTTTGTGGCTTTCATTAATTGGGTATTTTCTTGGCTTTTCTTCTGTCTTTTCTCTTTGGAGTGCTAATGCCGTGCTGGTCTGGCATTGCAGGGTTGAATGCTTATTTTCTTCTGTTTGTTTCAGAGAATGAGGTGAGTCCAGGGCAGCGGGCAAGCTGGATGAAAATTTAATAAAGCCAACGTGAAATATGAGGAGATATACGCATATATGAGGGAGAGTGTTGCTGTGCAAATACGCACGGTTCACAGCCGTGTGCAACAAATTGTTTGTGGTGTGTTTGAGTCTGCTTGTGGGCTGTGATGTGTGCGAGAAATAAATGTTTCTGGCTGAGGTGTACGGCGGGTTGTTCGTTAACTGCATGTCGGTAGTTTGATCCCTCTGTACCCCTCTCTGCGTTTCCACGAGTGTCCGTGAGCAAGATGCTAAGCCACGTGTTGCTCCTGGTGTGCAAGCGAGCTCTTTGCATGAAAAGCAGCCATTGCTGTGTGTGAGCGGGTTGAATGTGAGGCATTATTGTAAAGTACTCCAAGGGACTGTTCTCAGACAGAAAGACGCTGTGTAAGTACATCCCATTTACCATTTTAGAGAGGGAGAACAAGCAGACAGGCAGACCTGCCCTCTAATGAGATATTGAAGAATAACTTTAGCAGCAGCAGATCGGGCCATTCTTTCTCTTCTTGCTTGGCTGCCCCTTAGGCCCGGTCTACACTGTGCGATTTTCGGTTCTCCCAGATGAAAGATCAGCATCGTGACAGAAATGTGGCGTCATCTTTGGTCATGGCTCTGAAACGGTGGTCTCACAGCGCACTGTGTGACACGTTCAGGGACGGCCATTGTCACGCTCTTGCGACCAAAGACGACCTGGAAAAATAACAGACAGTATTTGAAATCCTACGACCCACGTCTCAAAATCCAGCATGAAAGGACACAATATAGTGCATAGTAGTTTTTGTTTTTGCTTTTTTTTTCCTGGCAGAAAAGTGCAGGTGTGGTGCTCAAGCGCTTCATCCCACTCTTTTCATTAAAAAAAAAAAAAAACCGCACACGGAATTTGGTTCTGAAGAGTTGAAAAAAGCAGTCACCCTCACCTGAAACATATAGTCTGTCCAATTTGCGATCATAAATGAGCTTTCTTGTCTCTATTGTGACTGATTTTGTTTGACATGTCGGCAAATATGAGCTTCTTCTTCCATTTTCGGGATGACGTGATGACATTTCGTTCTAAGTGTTTTCCACGATTCTGTGTTGCATCGCACAGTCTGCATACATCAAATTTGGAGTCTTACCGAAGTTGAATAAATCCATGTTGCACAGTGTGGCTCGCAGTGAACCTATAGGATTGAAAATCTCATAGTGTAGACTAGACTTAAGGCAGCGGTGGCCTTAGACGTTTTTCACTGAGACAGGGTTTGTTTTTCATTATGGAACAACATCACTTCACGTTGCAGCCACACACATTAGTGATGTACATCAGCTTTGAACGTTGCTGCGTATTAATATTGTCATATTATGCGTCATATATGTTACCTGAACAAGTAGATATTTTGTGTGTGTGTGTGTGCATGAGAAGGAGGGGGAGGGAGACAGAGTCTTTTGTAAAAAAAAAAAAAATTTCCTTCCTGCCAGTCTGCTTGTTTGTTTTCTACAGAGGCCGTGATACACTTTCATACAAATGCCCCATTGCAGGCGACTGGTGGTGATACGTGCAGGCAAGCAGGCTGCACGCGTGTTATGAACCCGCTTATGTAAGGCGCATCTGAGTGTTGCGCTCTTTAAATAAAGAAATACACTACGTCGGACTTGAGACCTGGTTTTTGATGGTCTATGGCACGAATGCTTTCTTCCGATGGACGATATGAACGCAGCAGATCTGCACCCAACATCCCATTTTTAGACCAACACACCCGCTTGAACCCGTGTACCCCGCCTCTCGCCCAATGACTGCTGGGATAGGCTCCAGCTCCCCGTGACCCTTGATTGGATTAAGCAGGTATTGAGAATGGATGGACACCCGCTTGAGCGCAAATGGTCTCGTGATCTGTCTGCTGGGTGCAAACTTGACAACTGCGTCGGGTGGAAACTAGCAATGATGATGGGTGGAAGATAGAGCCCCAAGACAACAAGCCCAATATTATTAGACTTAGCAAGACATAGAGTAGCCTTGGTGCTACAAGCACTCAGACTTTGTTGAAATGTTTGCTTTTGTTCCATATTAAAGAGTTCTTTGCTTTAAGACCACGATGTCCGTCTGTGTGGTCTGCTTTGGGGTCAGCAGCTTCATTGCAGCAGTGAACAATCCACAGTTTTATTACATACAATAGATTGCATATTAAAATGGAGCTTCATATGACTGCATATGTGACTCGTTCCATGTTTGTTGTCTCCTGTGATGATGGTGTTTACAGTAATATTGCAAAACTCGAGTGTATCTTTTTTCTTATACCCCTAGACTTGAGATGCTTTTAGGTCCCAAAAAAAGGAGGTATTGAAGTTTGCAAATTTATAATGCCCATAGCTGACCCTCACACGTGTGGACATACAGTATGTAAGGCACGTCTGAGTGCTCAAAGTCACCGCGCTAGACTTTAGACCTGCTTTTAAGCGGTCTAAAGGGCAAACAGTTTATTGTAACGGACAATCTGCAGCTTTGCGATTGCTCACACCTCATTTACAGACGAACACGCCCATGGCCGCAAATAAATTTGGTATCGAAGAAAAATGGGTGTTGGGCATGAAAATGACAACGGCATCACTTGGAAAATGGCAATGACACTTTGTCGCATATCACGCACCACTTTGCACCTGGGAGAAAATAGGCCCTCAGTCTCTTATTGGAGATATTAGAAGTTTTGTTTTGATGTTCCCTTTGCTGTCCTTCAATAACTCCAGTACTTCCTTTCTGCTCTTAGAAGATTTCTCTTTCGCCACCTTCCAGCTTTTCCTCTCCCTGTCCTAATTCATACCTCCTTATTGGCATTTGTGTCCCCGCCGGTCTTCTCTGTCTTCTCTCTTTCTCCTGGTGAAAAAGTTCCCTCTCGAGGAAATTCACTCAGATGAGAGTTTATGGTCTCTGAATCCTTTGATCCTTGGAACCTGTAATGCAGCAATCATGTGTGATTGGAGGATGAAGAAGGAGGACATAGTCTGAGTGGTAGCTAGAAAGATAAAAGGAGAAAGTGGGAGACCAAATAGGTGGTATTGATGAAGCGGGATAAGTAGAAGGAGCTTGCCTCCAGACAGAGGTGGCTGGCTTCTGAACTTCTACCATCAATTTCAAATCATTTGTCCTCAAGTAAAGCAACCCTTTCCACCATAGATATCTGGCCACAACAAACATAAGACACTGGAGTAGAAAAAAAGGAAGAGGTGAAATGGAAAGGAGATGACAAGCAAGAGGCAAACAGAAGACACGTTAAGGTTTGGCTGATTGCTTGATGATGGGCCTAAAAGTTCGTTTGTGAGCAGTGAATATTTAGTTGGACAGGAAACTCAATTGAAAGGTCAATGTCTTCAAGCGGTTTTTAACAATAAATGGACAGTACTTTGATTGACACATTGACTTCACTAGTGTTTTCCACCATCATATAAAGTTTTCGTTGGGAGCACCGGCTCGAACCGAAGAAAAAAAATCGAACGCATTCATTTCTTCTTCGGCATTTGGAGCGCGCTGTATTGCAGAACAAACTGAAAGGGTGTCATGTTTTGCCATCGTGTGGCAGGAGGCTGATAGTGACGTGGGTCCGCGCAACACGAGCACCGTGCTTTCTGTGGTCCGCAGATATACAACATGCAGATTATACGGCGCGATGTTTGTCGCTAAACATGCTATTAATATCGACAAGCATGTCAAAAACACTCCGTAATTGCTGACCTGTGGAAATATTTGTGATCTTTACAGACATGTTCACAGCGAAAGGACATACCGCTGCTTCCTCCCACTGGCGGTTAATGTTACTGCACCGTTTCCCCAACGACCCGGCTTCACTGTCCACACACAGAAACGACTCTGCCGTTTTCGTTTCGATCCACCCTGGAGAGCGTTTTCGAAACGCGCCGTTTTGGGGTGGCAAGAACGGCAGAATCGAATGGATGTAAGGCCAAAACGGATAGACAGATAGTTAGCCATTTCCTGTGAAAACATAGCCATGTGGACAAGGAAGGCCTCAGCGTGTCATATGATCATCTATTTCTTAGCAACATCCGGACAGTGAACACTTTAGTCTGTTTGTGATTTCATTTTATTAAATAGTGAACTTACATCCGTGTATAATACCATTCAATCTGATGGTTACAAAATCCAGCATATTTCATAATTAGAAATGAAGTATGGAAATCCAAGCAGCGGTGGTGGCCTTGGTGGTCTCCAGACCTGGGCTTTGGTAATGAAAGAAACTGACAACTCATTTCAAGCGATATGTAACTTCAAAACCACACAGGGTTGTGTGGACTTGTGGCGGTTATTTAATGTTTAGAATTCAATCAGAAAATGACAGCGTCTTTCTCTGAATTAGTACATTTCTGTACACGTACTACATTCACTACATACTTCGCTCGACCACCTCCTTCGCTTTCTTTTTCTTTCATGGCTAAATTCATTCAAAATCCTTATCGCAGGGTTGTGTGGACCTATGACGAAATTATTTGAATTTTAGAACCTAACCTCTGTCAGAAATTTCACTTAGATTTAGTACATTTCTGTGGGGAAACTCTGTTACAACCACACCTGCTCCTAATCCATCATCAAGCAGACAAACGGACTTCCGGTGAAAACATAATTTCCTTGGCAGAGGTAACAAAGTTGCTTTTTGGATCAATCTGGTTCATCATATTTGAATGAGTTTATCCTCATTATATGGCCTTTTAAATTGGTGAGTTAAAAGTTGATAGCTTTTATTTTTGAGTGATCATGTTAACAAGCTGGACGACGTGGACTCATTCATTTACTGTATTCGGCCATTTAAGCGCACACACCCTAATTAGCACACATGGGCTCTTTGTGGGGCCTATTTCCAGCATCCGGGACCATTTCTGGATCAAAGCACCCCCCCGGATTGCCCGGATTGGCCGGATTTGTGGCAGTCGGTGGCATCAAAACTTAATGGAGAAAAACCTACCTTTTGCAATGTTTTACTTCAGCTTCAGAAGACCGAAGGGTTCCTCAGCTGATTCGATGTTGTAAAAATGTAAAAAGCTGCCATGTCAAAATCATTTATTTACACATTAAACCAATATACTGTTAAATCTCAACATCAACTCAACATTCATGTTTTGTCACAACTCTAAATAACTGCCAGATGCATTTTCATTCTTTATTGTGGAGGCCAAATGACTCTAATATCACTTATATTCAAATGTCACACACTTCTAAAAAAAAAAACTAAAAAAAACCACTTATTTCCTATTGAACAAGTGAAAGTTTTTGACAGAATCGGCTGTTGTACATACCATAATGTGTAGTGAATTAACATGAACCTAAAGAAAGAAGAGAATGCATCATATAGAGAAGCATGCAAAATGTAGTCATCATACATCTACTCAACAAAAATATAAATGCAGCACTTTTGTTTTCACTCCCATTT
The DNA here is from genome assembly GCA_900302635.1 of Chatrabus melanurus. NCBI lineage: Eukaryota > Metazoa > Chordata > Actinopteri > Batrachoidiformes > Batrachoididae > Chatrabus > Chatrabus melanurus. Next base: position 2,860 of record OMMV01215739.1, on the reverse strand, counting down.
TTCATGCATTGAAGTAAAAGATCTAAGATTTCTTTGATGCTCACAAAAGACACGTTCCTCTCAAATTTGGTGTCAAAATCTGTTGATGAGCACTTCGCCTTTGCAAAGATAATCCATCCACCTGGCAGGTGTGACCTATCAAGACGCTGATTAAACAGCATGATTATTGCACACGTGCGCCTTGGACTGGTCACAATAAAAGGCCACTCTAAAATGTGGAGTTTTATCACACAACACAATGCCACAGATGTCACAAGTTTTGAGGGAACGTGCAATTGGCATGCTGACTGCAGGAATGTCCACCAGAGCTGTTGCACGTGAAGTGAATGTTCGTTTCAATACCATAAGGCGCCTCCAATGTTGTTTACAACCTGTCTCACAACTGCAAACCACCTGTAACCACGCCAGCCAAGGACCCCCACATCAGGCTTCTTCACCGAATAAAGATGCTTTTTCTAAGATCAACTGCACATTTTAGAGTGGCCTTTTACTGTGACCAGTAAAATGCACATCTGTGCAATAATCATGCTGTTTAATCAGTATCTTGATATGCCACGCCTCTTAGGTGGATGGATTAACTTGGCAAAGGTGAAGTGCTCGCTAACACGGATTTTAACAAATTTGTGAACAAAGTTTGTGGAATATAAACCCTGTGTGTGCATAGAAGAAATCTTAGATCTTTTACTTCAACTCATGAAAAATGGGAGTGAAAACTAAAGTGCTGCATTTGCATTTTTGTTGAGTATACATACCATTCATGCAAATGTGGCGCATTCAAGTGTCAAATTCTGCTTAAGAACGTGCACGACTGATCACGGCCCTGGCATATTAACGTTACATTTGAAAGATGTTGCTGTCATAAAACAGATTAACAGTATGATGTCTGCTGCGTGTGTGAGATATCACAGCTTCCTGTCGATTTTCATTTTCACTTCCAAACACAAATGCGCGTTCATACAATGACTATATCGGCCGCAGTACTTCAGAACATGATCATGTCTAAAAATTTAGAGAGAAAAATTGCAGATGTTAATCCCCTGCTGAAAACAAAAGGGTCAAGATGTGTGCTTAACAGTACGAATCAAACAGTAAAAAAAAAAAATCCCATAACACTCATAATGTCACAGGGGCAAAAATTCACCCAATACATTTAATTAAAAGTTGGAATTTAATCGATAAAATGCCTAAAAGATGGTTAGGCTAAACGGAATGTGAGGAGGTGGAAAGAGGAGGCTCGTGTGGATATGGTGTGACTGATGACCTTTGGAGTGATCCAGCTCATGCATAAAGAAGAGCGAGGGGATACGGCCTCGACCACCTGCGTCATTCATATACATGAGGCGCCAGCCCAGGTGACTGAAGTACTACAACGCAGAGGTCATGCTGTGGACCCAGCAGTTTTGGAAAAGATTAAAGTTCTCGTGCTTCAGGATTGTTATGCCGCGGTAGGAGCTGCATGGAAAGGTTTCCAATGTGATTTCTACCAAAGGAAACCCTCAGATACCCTCACGAGAAACTCTCCCTCAATTTTAAAACTACAGTCATCACGTCCAGTGCAGCTGATTACTGCGTGTATTTACTGTGCTGTTTCTGGACAAAATGCTGACTGCATCGGTGTGATTTCACACAGAGCTTGCGCCAGTAGGCGTAACTTTTAACACGTTATTTTACAATTTGTTAAAAGACAATGAAACTTTTCGTCACTTTTCTCTGCAGTGACGTTCGTGTCTCTGAGTTCTCAGTCTTTGGGTACTACTGGAATGACTATGTCAAACAAGAGCACTCAGAGAGTGCAGACCTCCGCCAAGGTTTTAACATTTGTAACCTGCAAAATAAATTAGTGAACATGAAGAATAATGTTGAATGGCATATATGATTTATGAGACTGTGAAAATATTAAAATCATTTGATATGATAAATGAGCTTTTTGTCCTTTAATTTCTAATTTATTAATATTTAATTTATTTATTTATATTCTTCATTATAGTGATATATAAACCACAAATGCTGGGATTACACAACTATTAGAAATATACTACAAGTGCTGACATCAAGTCAAGTGCTGAGCTATTGGAGATAGCTTAAATCCGTTGACAGCTTACTGAATCAGCATTCTCGCAGCTACATTTTGGTAGTGGTTGGACATTTCTATCTCTATTACATACCTTACAACAGTGCCTTACATACCGGCACCGGAAATCTTTACATTTTGATCCACTGGATCCAGAAGACTTTCCGGATCTGGGCAGAACTTTACCTGCTTATAGCTATTACCATCTTACATAAGCATGACAAGATTCATCCTGATCTGTTGAGATGTCACAGAGATGTACACATCTGAACATGTTAAATGGGATTTCCAATGTTAAATTTAAATTGCCGCCAAATCCTTAAGACAGATCAAATCTGGATGAAACATGATCTGATAGTTGAGGGACTGGTCCTGCATATATATATACCACATTTCATTCAAATCCAATGAGTTTTGACAACGATACGATTTTTTTAATGTTTCGCCCATCATAAGAGATAGGGATTTTTTGAATTTTTGATATTTTTTTGTGACATCATCAGCGTGTAGGTTCTTACCAACATTTAATGGGAACATGCTTGGGTGATCACCTACCCATCATTAAAAATTCATGTTGATCTCTCAAAAACTGTAGACAGGAAATTGTTCACAGACAAATAAACAAACAAACCAACCAACAAACCCACGCCGATGAAAACACAACCTCCTTGGCGGGGGGGAATGAATGGTTATGACTCAGGTGTGGCGTATCACTTGTATAGTGAGGGCACATCGGCTATGACATTTTGGCCATATAACATGATCCAGAACGCAGGTGCCTGATTGTTG
>OMMV01215669.1:2214-13886 GCA_900302635.1 Chatrabus melanurus | reverse complement strand
ATCCAGTATGGAAATTCGATTTGTGATCTGCATGTTTGGTTTGCCACCTTTTACGCCGGATGCCCTTCCTGACGCAACCCTCCTCATTTATCCGGGCTTGGGACTGGCACTCAGAATATATTGGCTACACCCCACCCCATGTGGCTGAGTTAAACAGAAAAGGATAATTTCAGAAAAGTAATAAGTCAATTAAATTAATTTCATCCATTTAATTTTCAAATTTCTGTGCATGTTTATTTATTTTCAAACAAATTTGCACATAATTGAGGTTTTAATTCCAACATTTCTTTCTTTATTATTGCATTTATTTATTCATTCATTTATTTATTTCCAATAATGACAGGTTTGGTCCTCCATAGTATAGATGATAACTCACAACAATGAACGCTATCATCTTGAAACTCATCAAATTAAAAAGAGCACATAACGAGGATGAAGTGATTAGTTTGTGGTGAACTTTGTTCCACCATAACAATTACCAAAAGCAACTTTGTTTTGCCAATGTAATAAAGCAAGAGATGTCTGCTTTGCCCCTCACATTCACATCAACTAATGAGTGGAGTTAAGCCAGCAACCATGCAGAAAAACATGATGCCCAGTATATAGGCAAATTCAATATCTGAACTCAGCCACAAGGGGTGTACAAGTCACGGCATTCTGAGTGCCAGTACGAACCCTGGGTAAATGAGGAGGGATGCATCTTGCTTAAATTTTGGCAAACCAAACATGCAGATCACAAATGGAATATCGATACCGAATCAATCGAGGCCCAGCTTAACAATGACCACAACCGGTACTGTTGCTCAGCAGGGAGCCAAAACAAACTGACTGTTGGCTGAAGAAGAAGAGATGGAGAGCATGTCTGGAGTCAGTGGGAGAGGAGGAAAGATAGGAATATCGGAGTGGGAGTCATAACTTTGAATGTTGGCAGTATGAGTGGTAAAAGGACAGAGCTTGCTGATTTGATGAGATGAGAACAGTAGATATACTGTGTGTACAAGAGACCAAATGGAAGAGAAATAAGGCCAGGAGAATTGAAGGTGGGCTTAAACTGTTGTATCAAAGTGTGGATAGGAGTAGAAATGGTGTAGGAGTAATTCTGAAGGAAGAGTATATTAAGAGTGTGCTGGAGGTGAAGCGAGTGTCTGACAGAGTGGAGTGTGAACCTGGAAACTGAAGGGTTGATAATGAATGTCATCAGTGCCTATGTCTCACAAGTGGTTTGTAAGATGGAGGAAAAAGAAGTGTTTGCAATGGTGATGGACAGGTTGACAGATGGGATCAGACAGGTATATCCATGGATTATGATGTTTGCAGATGATATTGTGATTGTGTGGCTGTGTATGGTGCCAAAACTGTTTGTTGGTAATGCAAATTAGCAATGACTAACTTGAAACACTGCTTTGTAACATTTTGAATCCTTTGAAACACTCGTGCCTTAAACATTGTTCAGGAGTCCGCATGATTTCATCACGTTGCTGTGCTGTCACCTGGTGAACACTGGCAACAGCTGGACAGTTCAAAAAGATGCATCAATCATTAATTTCATATTTAAAGGCTTCGGTTAGCACAGCATCTACACGTGCACATCTCCATAGAAGATGAGCCAAATAGTAATGTTTGAAGTCAGGTGTCCCGAACTCTCCCTGCTCTCTGCTTTTCTGCAAATTTGATCATTTGATACAAGGTTTTGTCTTTCTCCAGTAGGCCTTATTAATGATCAAGGCTAAACTAATAAACCATTTGGATGGTTGCTGGACAGATGGCATGGATATTGTATAGATTACTTTCGGCAAAATTGACATTCTTACTCCTGCCCATTAAGGAGATGGTTAGATTATTACAACAATCCAGTACTCTTTCAAGATTATTAATTTAACTAATACAATTAATCCAACGTCTCCTGACAAAGTGGCAGAACTGCAGATTTAACCCAGTTTATTGTGTTGTCTGATATTTCAGAAAATTCAGACGTACAGTGACTTCTGGAAAAAAGTTGATGAATTATGTTGAAATAAAAATATCATCTGCATAAAGACTACTTTTATGTATGTAATTTGCAGTCTGTATAACTTTTGTAACACATCTGGTACAACAGAGAACCTCTGTGCAGAGAACCACTCTGGTGAATAGTTCTTTATTCACAGCTGATGGAGCTGTGGCAGCCAAAACACACAGAAACAATTGTCCATTCAACAAAGAGGTACATGTGGAAATAGGCTGGTTGAATAATTGTGGACACAGGTAGAAGATTGGTACATGGGAAGGCAATGCAAATGGCAACACTGCCGCTGAGGGAAACAGCAATAAAGAAATCCAGTTAAACAGGCAGAGTGTCAAAACACAGGTACTAAACATACCAGGTAGACTGTTCAGGAATCGGCAGGCATGGCCGAGTAACACAAGGAGGCAGCATGGGTCGGCAACAGGATGTCAAACACGGAAGAAGGCTGCGAGAAAGCAGGCATGGAAGCAAGACAATCTGGCACTGGAGTGAGGGGTTGTAAATGGCTAAATAGTGCGTCAACAGGAGAAATTAGCATTCACGTGAAACCGGAAGCCCATGGACAAGAAATAAAGCCAACGGAAACACACAAGGAACAGATGTATCAAAATAAAAGCATCACAGAGGACAATTCACAAGGAAACAAGGTAAACACTCAGAGAATAAGATAACACATGAGATATGCAAGGAAAACAGTAACCAACAGAGCAGAAAATAGACACCACAGGTGTGATGAAAATGCAAACCATTATCCTTTAACATTATCATAACAAGAGATCATAGATGCCAGAGGATCTATAAAAATAAAGAGTAAAGGAGAGAGGACATTCTTGTCTTGTGCCTCACTGTGAAACACTGAAATACAGTAAAAATGTCCTCAAAGATATAAATAGTTATGTAAAGTTAACGTCATCAAAGAATATTCAGCATCTAATGAAGCGATTATGGCATCTAAATAATTCATTTGTGAGATTCTTAGACTAAACAGTCAACTTAGGAGAGACATTGATGGCGAAGTATCCGATATTGCCTGAATTTATTACAAAAGGGAGGTTTTCTTTTTTGTCACAGAATTACATTCCTCCTGACACAGTGGCAGAACTATAGATTTAACCCAGTTTATTGTGTTGTCTGATATTTCAGAAAATTCAGACATACAGTTAATAACTTCTGTAAAAAGTTGATGAATTATGTTGAAATAAAAGAATATCATCTGCATGACACCTTTAACATCGATCTCTTGTAATGATAATGTTAAAGGTGTCATACACATGATGCAGTAAAAAATGTCCTCAAAGATATAAATGGTTATGTAAAGTTAAATTCATTAAAGAATATTCAGTATCTAATGAAGCGAATATGGTATCTAAATAATTCCTTTGTGAGATACTTATACTAAAAAAGTCGATACATATTAGTTGATGAATGCCTGCCTTTAATGAAACATGACTGGTCTTCCATCCATGCATTTTCTAAACCCGCTTATTCCAGTTAAGGGTTACGGGGGCTGGAGCTTATCTCAGCGGTCATTTGGCGAGAGGTGGAGTACAACCTGAACAGGCTGTCAGTCTATCGCATGGCTGACACATATAGACAGACAAACTCATTCACACTCCAACTCACACCTACAGCCAATTTAGAGTCAACAATTCACCTAACCTGCATGTCTTTGGAAGTGGGAGGAAGCCAGAGCCCCTGGAGGGAACCCAAACAATGGGAGAACATGCAAACTCCACACAAAAATGACCAGGCTGGAAGCAAACCTGGGACCTTGTCTCTGTGAGGCAACATAATATTCTAATACCAGAGGTGTTGCTAAGGAGATTGATCATGTTCTCATGGGAAAACACTGGAAACGTCTGTAGAATTGTAGGGTTTTTAGAAGTGCCCAGTTTGTGAACTCTGACCACAACTTCCTCAAGGATTAAGTTGAAGTCTCAGACTGCCATTTGCTCAGTATCCAGAAATAAATCTAGCTAGCCTTCAACAGCAGACTGGTTCATGTGAGTTTAATATAATCTGGCTGGAGGACTTCCAGACATGGACAAAAATGATGGCCCAAATGCAATGTGCTTGTGAATGAACTTTCCCTGTCCTCAGTTGTTTCACAGCCTTTGTAATCTCACCAGACAGTCCAGCACATAGTGGCAAGATGCAAGCTGGGACAAAATATACTGAGAGGCACAACCAAGTAGCTGGGATAGTGTATTGGAACATCAGTGGGGAACACCACCAAAGGTCGTTGAGAACAGCAGAGCCAAGGTGCTATGTTCATGTTTCAGACAGACAAACAGGTGTTGTCAGGGCTGGGATCCCAATCTGGGAGAATGGCTCCCGCAGATTCCGGCTGCAATATCTGAGGTCTCTGTCTAGAAGAGTGCAGTGCTAAGAACAGCCAAGATACGGTGCAGGACCATCCCGGCCCTCTTGCAGTGCACCCTAGCTTGAGAGAGACACACACCACCACCCCAGAAGAGGGAACAAGGGTGAGAAAGTGTACGGTATATAGTCTGTGTTCCTCAAGCTCGGGTCCTGAGGGTTCTGCGCAGTATCTTAGCTGTTCTGCTCTTCTGGACAGAGACCTCTGATGTTATGCCTGGAATCTGCTGGAGCCACTCTTCCAGTTTGGGGGTTATAGCTCCCAATGCTGCTATTACCACTGGGACCACTTTGGACTTTACATGTGCTCCAGTTGTTCTTTCAGTCCCTGGTACTTCTCGATTTTCTCGTATCCCTTCTTTCTGATAATTGCTGTTGGCTGGAATTGCCACATCTATCACAACTGCAGTCTTCTGTTCCTTGTCAATCACCACTATGTCTGGTTGGTTGGATGCTGCTTGTCTGTCTGGAATTTGAAGTTCCACAGGATCTCAGCCCTGTTGTTCTCAACAAATTACAAGGTGCTTGTAAGGATGATTCTGAATAGGATTCAGTACCAGTTACATGCTGCTCGGAGACTGGAATAGTCTGTCTTCACACCCAAGAAGTCAGACATTGACCACATCCAAACTCTGCGAGTTCTCATTGAAAATGGGGAAAGGGAAAGTTCCAGGGATCTGCAGCATTGGAGCTGAGCTTATCCAGGCAGGTGGAGATGCTGTTCTCCTGGCATTGCAAACCATCTTTGTTTCAATCTGAGAGATGGGTATCATCCTTTCTTTATCCGTCGGAACGACGAGGACCATCTAGTCATCCTGGGTTTTGGGTAGTTGTGATCTATGGGTGAGTAGATGACTTGTCAGGCCGATCCTTGCCTGGAAGGTTCTCTGGCAGTGTGGACAGGGAATGGTGGCAGCAGTTGATAGGATTCTGGCATTATTTTTTTCTTGCCATCCTGCATTGTTCCGCTGTGTTAATCCTGGTGTTCTCAACGGATTTTGCGCCGTTGTGAACAATTGCACGCCACTTGCGTCTGTCTTGTGCTGTCAGCTCCCATGAGGTGTGAATGATGCTAAAGGCCTTCAGTGCATATTTGAGGCAGTCTTTGAACCGCTTTTCCTAGCCTCCTCGGGAGCATTTGCCTTGTTGTAGTTTGGCAAACAGCAGTTTCTTAGGTAGCTGGTGGTCTGGCATGCGAGCAACATGTCCCGCCCAACGAAGCCGTGACTGCATTAGGATTGTATGGCTGCTGGGCAGATCTGCACGTGTAAGTACCTCTGTGTCTGGAATCTTTTCTTGCCACTTTATGCCAAGAATTTTTCTGAGTCGGGTGTTATGGAAGTGGTTCAGCTTTTTTGCATGACGCTGGTAGACAGTCCATGTTTCACAGCCATAGAGCAGAGTGGTGAGGACTATGGCCCGGTACACCTTGATCTTAGTTTTTGTGGTGATGCCTCTCCTATTCCATATGTTTCTGTGAAGTCTACCAAAAGCAGCTCTTGCTTTGGCAAGTCTAGCGTTCACCTCATCATCAATGGTAACATTTCTAGAGTGTGCTGCCTCTGAAAGAGAACTTGTCCACCACCTTCAGTCGTTGCCCATTGATGGTGATGTTAGGCTCAATGTATGGTTTTCCTGGAGCAGGCTGATGCAATACTTCAGTCTTCTTGACTTGCAACAATGCGATTGAGTAGAACTCTAGCCAGGATGTTTCCTGCAATGGACAGAAGAGATATTCCACAGTGGTTGTCACAAGCTTGGTGACTTCTTTTGTGCTTGTAGATGTGGATAACAGTGGCATCCTTGAATTCTTACGGCACTATCTCATGTTGCAGAATGGGAGAAAGGACTTGTTGTTGCAGTCTGGAAAGAAAAGGGTAATCACATGGATTTTAACAACTATAGGGGTATCACACTGCTCTCTGTGTCAGGGAAGGTACTTGCAAGGATTATTCTTAATAGGATTCAGTTCCAGCTACTTACCGCTCAGTGACTGGAACAGTCTGGCTTCATGCCAAAGAAGTCAACCATCGACTGTATCCTAGCCCTGTGAGTACTCATAGAACACGTGTAATTATCAGCAGTGCAGTCTTCGCAGCCTATGTTGATTTCTTCAAAACGTTTGATTCAGTAGATAAGACTGCTCTGTGGGACATCCTGAGAATTTGTGGGATCCCCAAGAAGTTGCTGGACATCATAGCCAGCCTATACACAGATGTGGTTGTTTTGGGGCTTTTTTGGGCAAGCATGTGAGCCCAACGGGAAGGGACTACTGCCACGGCAAGATACAGTTACAGCTCAGCTGAGCTCCACTGAGTCCAACCTGCTGCTACGGAACATTTTTCCGTGGTTTTACCTGCTGAAATCAGGCCAAGGAAAAGAGGCCGGAGAAACGGCGCACGAGTGAGGAATATGCTGCAACGCTATAAACCAGTTTTGCCATCTGTAATTATTGGCAACGTGTAATCTTTGGTCAAAAAAGTTGAGGAGTTAGCAGCTCTGACCAAGTATGACAGACTTTTCTGACAAAGGAGTCTGCTGTGCTTGTGTTGATTTTTAAAAATATTTTGTTTCATCCTGTATTCATCACACACCTATGTTGTATAATTGTACACATATTCTGACATATTACTGTTGGATATATATTTTTTATATTAAATTACTTCCATTCTGACACTTTGATATGACTTAAAGTTACCTTCTTCACCTAAAGTTACGTTTGGTTATATAAGGACTAAATGTGGATTGCACAAAGGAATACAGCAGAACAGAACAGGGTTGTTTTTGTCAAAGAGTGAAAGAGAGAGATTTGCTGTTATGACAATCTAATGAATTCTGGTGGTCCAAGGCAAGATGTCTGGCCGTATCTAGCTGTATCATCCCGTAAAAGGAAAGGGCTCAAGCCAAACTGTGTCACCATGACCTAGGCTGGGGAGCTTATAAAATATGGCATGATGTGTCAGTCTTTCTCGTTGTCAGACTCCAGGATATTCAATAAAGTTCAGCCTGCACAGAGAGAATCATGTTTTATGGGTAAATGGACTAAATGGATTGCATTTTTACAGCGGAGATGTTCAAAGCGCTTTACAATGACTAGGAATATAAACCCATTCTTTGAAAGGGAAAGGGGATATAAGCTCAAGAAACCATCAAATTAATAATAGGCTATTGTCAAGTAGGATATATATAACAAAATGAAGCTGCTAACATACACTGTGTCTACAGTAGACCTGTTGTGTGCTTGGCAAATTAATAACAGTTAATTACAGGCCTCTTTATAGTAGCAATCCAGAATGAGCTACTGCATCATCAGTAGATCTTAGTGCAAAAACCCATTAATGATTATTCAGCAACATCTTATAATGGGTACTGAGGCAGTGCAGCAAGGCATGGATCCAGGGCACTGCCTGGTGCAGACAAATTTTCAGACAACCTGAACTTTTTGCACTTGGTAATAAACTTTTGACACACTTTCAATGGGCACAGAATCAATGCAGGATAGGAGCGACACAGTGCTAACTACACTGTATGTGTCAGCTGGTAATAATGGAGGTGTAATCGTGTCGCTGGTCACTCATTGTCCATTGTTGGTGGTCACTAATTGTCCAACATCGGCCATCATTCATTGTCAGTATCATTGTCCAGCATATCAGTGACTGTTTAATATCCAGGAAGGACTACCAATGATGAAAGTGTGGGATCCAGCACCAGAGTAATGAAAAGTTCTGACACTGCATGAAATCATTTACAGACAGCTTGTTCGTGTTTACAGTTTACAATATTGCTGTCGCTGATGTAATCCAAGACAACAACTGTGGCTTTTAAGTGCCCAAGTCCAAAACCAGTGGTGTTGTGAGTATGTCTGCCAAGATTGGTCACTGTAGCTTGAACGCTGTAGGAGGAGTTAGCAAGCAAAGCCACAACATGCTCAACAAGGATTATATGGTAAGATGCCTCACATTCACCCATACACACACATATGTCAGCACTCAACTGCACACCGGGAGTAACTTGGAGATTTAGGACCTTGCCCAAGGGCTGTTAGCTGACAGGGATTTAAACCAAGGATCCTCTGGTCTCAAGCCCACCACTTTAACCTTTGGACCATCACTTCACCTTACTCCCCTAACCCTTCAGTTGATAAAATACTCAGGTTCTTCCCCGCTGGCTATTCATTGTGATACTTTTGGCTGCTCCCATTTTGCTGATGTCTGTATGTTGATTTGACATGTTTTATGCTCGATGGCTTTGCTGATGCAACTCCAGATGTACATGGAGAATGGGGCACAGGTGGACTTGAACCAGGGACCTTCTGTTTGGGAGGCAAGCACACTAATCACTTGTGCCAACATGCTGGTTGTATTTTTTAATTATGTTAACAGACTTTGGACCACTTATTTAATGTTACAGTTGATTTAAACAATCAGATCAGGCCAGTAGGTGGCAGCAACTATGTATCACGTGTTTTTCCAAGTTGGAAGTCAGAAATTCCGACTTTCCGTTGAACATTGTATAAACTATAATGGAGTCAGGTCAGGTCTGGGAGCATGCACTGGTGCTGCATGCAGCAGCATCCACCACACTACAGAACCATCTTGGGCCATGGCAACCACCCAGGCAGACATGGATCCATTCACACTTCTTGAAAGTAGCCATCTATCTGCTGCAGCCAGGTGACACATGAGTGTCCACTTGGTCTTCTCCAGCCGCTGGGCTCCTCAATACTGATGCATCTCTGTGCTGGATAATGCCCAGCAAAACACATTGCCAAAATCTCCAAGCTGACATTTCCTCACAAGGTAAATGATAATCCTTATCTGAGTTCCCCTAAGTAATCGCTTGTTTGACACAAAGTCATTCCAGCAGTACCCAAGGATCCACCGAAGAGACCTAGTACCAAAGACATCCAGTCGTCGCCTACAATTATTTATAATTCACACATGTCACATTGTAACATGCACACACAGGAATGTGCAATGTGCGTACACTATATTTTACCATGTTTAAATGATGAATAATTATGTAATTGCGCACATGTGACATATGCCAACTTGTTTGCCTGGTTGTTATGCTTGACCATTCCTGTGTCCATGTTACATTTATAATGTTTTTATTACTTGTGATAATTAATTTTTAGCTAAATTTGAGCAATTGTAATTTGTGTCTCCTATACAAACTAAAAGAGGCATTCGTTAACACTTCTGCTGTTCTTATTCCATAACTCAAAAGTAGCAGTGACCAGTTTGTGAACTCTGATCACAGACATGTTGTAGCTTGGGCAGCACAGTGGCTGAGTGGTTAGCACTCTTGCCTCACAGCAAGAAGGTCTGGGGTTCGATTCCCACCATGCCCAGTTCCTTTCTGTGTAGAGTTTGCATGTTCTCCCCGTGTCTGCATGGGTTTCCTCCCACCATCAAAACATGCACATTAGGGTCTGCTCCTTTCTCTGCCCTTGACCAAGGCAGCGTCTCTACATCTGGAGTTGGTCCCCGGACTGTGGCTGTCCACTGCTCCTTGTGGTTGGATTGAGTCTAACTGTAATTAGGATGTAACCCATCCTAATGCAGAGGACAAATTTCGTTGTATTTATACATACAACCATTCTTCATTCTCTAAAGATTCAGTTCAAGTCCATCAGACTCGCATCAGCTCTGTTTTCCAGACTTAATCTGGCTAAATTTCAAAATCAGTCTGTTTCTTGGGAGTCTGCATAGAATCTAGTTGGATAACTTGCAAGCATAAACACAGTTGGTGACCCAAATGGAATGTGAAAGTTCTTTTGTGATAGACCCTGGAAGTTGCCAGGAATCATATTGAATCATTCCAACTGTACCCAAGGATCCTCCAAAGAGAATGAGCACCAAAGACAGCCAGTCATTGCCTTATGCCACTGGTTCCAGTTGAGCATTGAGCATTCACAGGAGGTGTTTCATTTCTGTGGGCACACTGAAAATCATCCAGAGGACTCATAGTGCATTGCTTGCTTGAAATTCTGGGCTGTATAATGCACTGAGAAAGTGGGCTGTGTGATTTGAAGGCATTGAAGTTTGAATATGGAATATTCAAGGAAAACTTGCATGTAAGTGATACACAATCTGTGGTCTAGTGGTCCTTGACCTGCTTACAGAGGAATGAAAGCACTGTGTTCCTCCAATCCTACACCTTGTCCCATCACATTCATGGCAAGTGATGGCATGGACCTGACAGAATACTCTGCTGGACTGTCCCCCACTGGGCTGGGTGCTTTGATCAGTTGTAAATGGCTGATCCCCCTGCTGAGATGTTGGACGTCTCCGATGCTAGGGTTCTGATAGTGGATCTGCCCATCAGCTGTGAATCAACTAATTTCAAGAATATTGCAAAGGTGGTGAAACAGCTGATGGTGGGGAAAACCGCAGGAATCTGTGGTGTTGGGGCTGAACTATTCCAGGCAGGTGGAGATGCTGTTCTCCTAGCACTCTAAGCAATCATTTGTTGGGATGATACCTGGGAGACAGGCATACTAGAAGAAAGGAGTTATTGTCCCCTCTAGAAAGGAAAGGGTGGTTGCCTGGATTGCAACAAATACAGTTCACAGTATGCTGTTCTCTTTGCATGGCAAGGTACTTGCAAGGTTAATTCTTGAGAGGATTTAGACCCAGTTATTTACAGTTCACTGACTGGAGCAGTCTGGCTTCAAACCTATGTTGATTTAAGCAAAACACTTGATTCCATTGATCTGGCTGCTCTGTTGGACATCTTGAGAATTTGTGGGATCCCCAACAAGTTGCTGGATATGACAGCTGGCCTATACACAGGTACTGTGAATGCTTTGCCTCTGACTTCTCCCCAGTGCATTCTGGTGTTTGTCAAGGATGTGTTCTGGCTTCTAATCTATTCAATACGTCCATTAACTGAGTGTTAGGTAGGGTTGTGGACTCCAGCATCTTAGGTGCCTTAGATGGTGAGGAAAGGTTCAATAACCTTTACTTTGCAGATAATGCTGTGATCTTGGTGGATCAATCAATGCTGATTGTGGCACTTGAAAAGCTGAGTGAGGAGATGCAGTGTCTGGGTTTGAGGTTGTCCTGGATCAGGTCTAAGATCCAGGCTTTCAGTGACTTCCTGGACTCATCCATCATAACTGTATCTGTTTGTGGTGGAAGTGTCAACCATGGTGAAAGATTCACTTAGCTGCACAGTGACATTCATATCTCTGGGTCCTCGGTCTTTGAGATCAAGAGACACCTGGGAAGAGCTTATGGAGTCATGATGTCGCTGAACAAAGGTGTTTGGCAATGCCGATACG
>OMMV01215503.1:0-17298 GCA_900302635.1 Chatrabus melanurus | reverse complement strand
ATTCTACATTTGTCCGGATGCTATCTTGGAAAATATGGTGGCCATCTTGGATTTTCATGTGGCCAACGCCCTTTTTGAAGAGAGCAGGTCCTGGAGAATATCTGTGCCAAATTTCATGCTTGTGTCACCATCTGAACGATTGTTGCAGTTATCCGCTGCACTATCTGTGTCTTCTCAAAACTTTCCTTTCCTGCATGAATCAGCCCTCTCCAGCTAGCACAATCTTTGGCTTGCTCTTCCCAGGTCTTCCAGTCGATGTTGCAGCTCTTCAGGTTTGATTTTAGAAGATCTGTGTAGCACTTTTTCTGTCCTCCCCTGGTCCGCTTTTCTTCTCTCAGTTGGGAGTAGAAAACTTGTTTGGGGAGTTGGCTGTCATCAATCCTGACGAAGTGGCCCGCCCATCGCAGTTGATTCTTGATGATGATGATGAACTCGATGCTCTGTTGTTCAACATGTAGCACATTTGAATTGCACGGCAGGAGCAATTTAGGGATTAGGGTCCTTGCCCGAGGGACCTTAGTAATTTTCAGGTTTGATGGGGAATAGAACCGAGGATTCTCTGGTCTTGAGCCCACCGCTTTGACTCGTGAGACCATCACTAGACTATCAGGTGGGCATAGGTGGCTTTGTGGGATAGGAATTGGACTACCAATATATATAGACTGGGGTTTGATTCCAGATGTGTGCTTCACACTAACTGTTTGTGTCTTTGGACAAGAAACTTAATCTGCATTGTTCCAGCCCATTGCAGATGTAAATTAGAACCAGCCTTGGCTGGAGAAGTAACCCGCATCGGACTGGCGTCCCATCTAGGGGGAGTTGTAGACTTTCATCCACTTGGTGCTGCGGAATCCGAGGTTATGCATTATGATTTATTTAGGTGTCATATAAATTAAAATATAATCTACATCCCTACAAAGACAATTGGTCAATTTGACAAATTCTCATCCAAAATTATTTTGCACACGCACCAATGGGCCTCAGAGCGATTCTTCTTTAAGCCCGGTAAACACTGTGCAATCTTCGGCTGTCCCAGGCGAAAGATCAGCATCGTGACAGAAACGTGGCGTTATCTTTGGTTGTGGCGCTGAAAACGGTGGTCTCACGTCGCACTGTGTGACAACTTAAAGGACGCCCGTTGTCACGCTCTTACGACCAAAGACAGACTGGGAAAAATATCAGACAATGTTTGAAATTCTACGACCCACGTCTCAAAATCCAGCAAGAAATGACGCAACAGCATGTGTGCAAAATGTTTTTTGTTTGTTACTCTTCTCATTAATAAAAAAAGCGTGCACGTAATTTATTTCTAAACAGCTGATAAAAACAGTCACCATCACAGATAAATATAGTCTGCTATCAGAAATGAGCTTTGTCGTCTCTATTGTGACAGATTTTGAATGACATGTCGGCAAATACAGCTTCTAACTCCATTGTCGGGATGAGGTGATGAGGTTTCACTCTGAGTGTTTCCACGGCTCTGTTACATCACGCAGTCTGCACACGTGTCTTACCTAAGTTCAATAAATCCATGTCGCACAGTATGGCTTGCAGTGAATTTATGAGATTGCTGAAATCTCAGTGTAGACCGGGCTTTACACGTAGCAAAGTGGAGATGGAAATGCTCCCAATGCACTTGTGCTATGTACCATCAAGATAGGGTCCTTAAAGTCTAAATCGCCTAATTGCAGATATGCATCTTGGATCATAGTGTTAGAACAAGCAATCAAACAAGGAATCATTAAAAAAAAAAAAATCAACATGCATTTTAAAACATTACTTTTATTTAATTCGTCCAGTGACAAAAGATGCTCGCATGTGAGGAAAAACTACAGCATTGAGAGACTAGGATAAGGAGCAGACAGATGAGTCAGTATGCCGGGTTGAGTGGGAGCCTGCGAACACCTCACTCAACAGCAGGCGAGCTTTATCAAAAGTCATCTGTGCAGACAAAACATGCAGCACCAAACAAGGACAACACTGTTCCAAAGTTGCCCCCGTGCACCCAAACAGCACACGGCTGAGTTGGTAAAGGCTCTATGCCATTGCAAATAAGCTGTGATCTACATTCCAACATGCACGGGCCACGTTTTCTCATTTATCTGTTATTTAGGCAAAATAAACTTTTCATTGTTCGGCTCCAAATAATGAGAGAAAGGCATCCGCCAGAAATAGATGTGAAGTGACAAATTGGATGATGCAAAGCAGACAGAGACAGAGGGTACATTTTCACTGACCGCATACGAGCTTGTGTACCGTCTTTTATTCAGTGCAGCAATTCCAAACCCATTGCATGACACTGATCTGTACCAGACTGGCTAATGATTGACCACATCAATAAAGAAAGAATAAAAAAATAGCACGTCATCTGTTTTTCCACCCGTAGAAAGGCTGATTCCAGCTCCGCCTGTCTTTTTTCACCAGATGTTTCTGCAGAGGCTCAATTCATCTAAGACGCAAAAGAGGTTTTAGAGTGGGAGCTTTAATTCCCCACACCTGTGCTCGGCCATACTCTATTTGTTCTAAAGGAAGCTCCCCAGCTCCCGCTGAGCAACGGCCACCATCTCATATAAGAGACAAACAAGCCTGAGAGCTCTGGTTTGACTTCTCTGCCAGCTGGAAGAATGTTTTGTGTGACACCATGAGGGCATTTTAGTTTATTGTCGTTCCTAATTAATACATTTAACTCAATGCCGCTCTATGACAGAAAGTGTTGTAGAAGTATTTGAGAGTATTCTAGTACACGTGAATCCACGTGATGACC
Source organism: Chatrabus melanurus (assembly GCA_900302635.1). Lineage (NCBI taxonomy): Eukaryota > Metazoa > Chordata > Actinopteri > Batrachoidiformes > Batrachoididae > Chatrabus > Chatrabus melanurus. The sequence continues at coordinate 14,534 of OMMV01215503.1, read as the reverse complement.
CGAGGGCTCTTCCCAAACAATGGAACAATGGCGCTGTGTCATCATACAGATTTCCGAAATTATGGTGTTTCTTCCCCATTTTCCCCAGTGATTTTGCTCAACTTCAATAAAATTCGCCAGTTTCAAGCCTGGTAAAAGGTGTTGCTTTTATTTGGTGAAATCTTGTGGATTGTCTACATCTCGCCATATCTCCACAATGCAAGAACTCTAACTGCATTGGTCGATTTTCCTCTGATGCCAAAAAAATAGGCTCCGTAGTAGCCTGAATAGTGAGGCGCTCAATGCTCTGCTTACCGATCTACGCACCATGGGGGATCGAGCCTTTTGCTCAACTGCTCCCAGGTTGTGGAATGCCCTCTCCGACCACCTGAGGGCACCACAATCTGTTGAAGCTTTTAAACGAGGCCTGAAAACCCACCTGTTTAATAGAGCTTTTAGTTGTACCTAGTTTTATTATTATTTTTTAAAATTCTTTTTATCTGGATACGGTTTTATTTTTAATCTGTAGCACTTTGAGATTTCTATGACATGTAAAGTGCAATATAAATAAAATTTATTATTATTATTATTATTACCATGAGCATAGATGGGCTGCTACGGCGTTAATTTAGTCTCAAAAGTCACGGGAGCAAACAGAACAGCAAGTGGAAAAGCACACGAGGGCTCTCCACACGTCACATCTCCACTCCTCTCATTGGTCACAATTTCCTGACAGTCACAAAATGGCCAAGTATTAAGGCAGAAAAAAACTACTTTTAAAACACACAGTTGAGGATTACAGTCACTGTAAAAAACAAACAAGAAACAAACAAACATTCCCTCTTCTTCCAATTTATCGTTTATTGGGAGGTTAGGCACCATTTGGCGCATTATTGCCACCTACAGTATAAAATCACACAGTCTGTCTCTATTTATATCCTGACATCAAAAAATTTAAGAAGGGAAGACATTATTTTAGCATTCTTTAACTTCAAAACAGAAAGAAGCAAAACTACATGCATCATGTGGAACTGACTTTAAGGTCCTCCTCCTGGCATACAAAGCCCTTAATGAGCACGCCCCAAACTACATCACCAACTCCCTTATTAGCTTCCTGCCCTCCAGAACATCTGATGCAGGTTTACTGGAGGTTCCCAGAAGCAGCCGGAAGATTGGAGATGCAGGATTTGTCAATTATGCACCCAAACTACAGAACACAATGCAGATTGATATCAGGGAAGCCAGCTCACCAGATATTTTCAAAAGAAAGCTGAAAATTTATCTCTACATGCGAGCCTTTATATAACTTAGCACTAGCTCTCTGCTGCAGTTTAATGTACTGTACTATTTTTTATTTAAAGTATTTAAAGTAGGAGCCCACTTGACAACCCCAGTGATATGTATGCCCAGCCTCCTTAAAAACATCAGACAAATACACTGCGAGTCTTCTATTAGGTATGCAGCCAGGTGTAAGCTTGGCTCAGGGAAGTGGACGCCCCTGCCTAGCGCAGTCCTAAGGCACTTTGGATCATAACATCTCATCCTGTGTATTTGAAATCTTCATATGCTATATTTTCTTGTGCAATCTTTCATTTTAAGCTGTTTTATCTGTTATTTTATTGTGACCTTTTATGTGTTGCTGCTTTTATTTACTGTACTATGATTTTATTTCATTTTTAAATGTGGATTTTATCTTTTATCCTATTTTACATGACCTTCACTTTTTATGTTTTATGTGCTTTTCTTGTTGTAAAGCACTATGGGCTGCATTTTTGTATAAAAGGAGCTCTACAAATAAAGTTTATTATTATTATTAAGACAGTAGTACCAATTTCTAAAAGTTCATTAAAAACATAATTAATTAATACATGAAGCATTGTTTCATGAACCCGACATTGTTTCAACACTCAGTTGATCAAACTGAATTTTGTATTAAATCGGAAAAACTGCCTTAAAGACACACAGTGGAACATTACAGTCACCATTGCAAAAATAAAAACAAAAGACTTTGAAAATAAAATTGCTACTGTGAGCATAAAGCTCAAAAATTGTCATGTGACCATAATAAATGTGTTATTTTAAAAGATTGCTCATATTTTTTCACGTGCCGCATTGGGTGCTCTGCACCCTCCCCAGCGGTGCAGCGCCGTCATACTCTATATTTCTGGGGAGAGCCCTGTACCCCGAGCATAACGGAAGCAAACGAAAGATGGATGGTAAAAGGTGGTCACTGACGTACCTTGGCATGTTCTCTCATTGGTCAGCAGCTTGTAGCCTTTCTTGCAGCTGCACTCAAAGCTGCCCACTGTGTTCCGGCACACATGGTCACACCCTCCGTTGTTGAGACGGCACTCGTCAATATCTGTGAAAAGAAAAGCAACAAGAATAGTGGACATGTGTAAATGCGAACTCAAGTCAGAGATCTGAAATCTGGACACCGCATGTCCTGGTTGGCATCCTCAAAGAGCTGAGTGATGAGTCACAGTGTCTAGGTTTGTGAGAGTCCTGGATCAAGACTGAGATCCAAGTTTTAAACAACCCCTTGGACTCAGCCATCAGTATGTGGGGAGGGAGGCGAACGCGTTGAGAGATTCATTAAACTCAGCAATGACATTCACATGTCCGGTGTGAGGCTTTATAAGTGACCCTGCAAACTAAGTGACCAAGCATAATCAGTCACTGTCACACTTACGGTGCCAAAAAGGAGGCCCGCCTAGAGTCTAGTTGTACAGAATACATCAGTATGAAAATAATGACCAGCATTTGCTCCCCATTATGGGGCTCACAAAGCCAAAAACTCCCATCAAACACTACAAACAGATGTCCCACATCACAAGGAAAGCCCACTCTCTGAGCACGACTTGTGTCTCCTACACAACCACAACATATCCTATTCCTTGCGATTAGCAGGACAAGCGGAGGATTAACTCTATAAAAACTACCGCATAGTCAGTTCCGAGATTCTGATAGATACAGGCGAGGACCTGTGAACCTCCTATTTTGGCGTCTTTTAACATGCACAAGTTCCATACCATAAAACAAAGGCAGACAGGTCTATCAAGTTGCTTGTGACTCCTTGTTGCTAATCACAGGGTCCTGGTGGACACTAACACCACTGTTGCCTGTGAAATTAAAAGCAAAACAGAAATCATCAACTGACCATTCACCTTGCCAAAAATCAAACTTGACTGACCATTGAGCACACCGCTGTGCACACCTGCGCATGAAAACCTGACCAGTAGTCACATATCTGATGAGGCACATGTTCGGCATCACACAGGGAGCTCAGTCTATGAGGTTGAGAGACATCTGGGAAGAGTTTATGGACTCATGAAGTCACTGGACAGAGATCTTGAACTGCTGTTATGTTTGCAGGGTGGTGAAAGTCCAAGTCATCAGAATCCTTGTGCTTTAGGTCTTGCTCGAAGGTTGTGACAACTGGACTCCATCCAGTGATTTAAGACCACGACTAGATGTCTTTTGGTAAAAGATCCTTCTGGAGAAATCAAGGATACAGCTGGCAAAACTTTTCAAATAAGCGCTTACTTAAGGGAACAAGGATGAGGACTATTGGGCAATTCTCCAGTGGAATGTAATTCCGTTACAGACAAAATCTCATCCAGTATAAATAAATGACCATACTGGATTATCATACATGGTTATCCAGTATGATGCCACCTAAAACAGCTAAATAGCCACGTATGACAATCCAGTATGGCCATTTCTTTACGCTGAATGGGATTTGTGAGTAACGGAATTACATTCCACTGGAGAATTGCCCTATTACAGGCATTGTGAGGTAGCATCAACTGTAACATTACAACCATGTGGTGCATTTTCCTGCACATAGGGCCTCAGTGCAGAAGACTCCAGCAATTGGACAAGGCAAAGGGACTGCTGATGCAGCACCTGGCTGTAGCAGAGAAATGACTCTCAGAAGACAAAGATGGACTGTAGGTCTGCATGGGTGATCACCAATTGGGAACCCAAACCAATTTTGTAACAGTCTTTGGTACTAGGTCTCATTGGAAGATCCTTGGGTACTGCTGGAATGACTTTATGTCAAACGAGAGGTTACTTAGGGAGACTGGGATGAGGAGTATCAGCCAAGACATTTTGGTCATGTGGCACATTTCTCTGGGCATGATCTAGATCTTATACCTCACACTGAGTCAATGGCACCTTCAATTTCATTGTTCCTTTGTAAAAAGTGACAATGACAATAAAGATTTATCTTATCTCTTATCTTAGGTGCATCAGTGGCTAGAGAAGGCCAAGTGGACGGCCACATTGCACCTGGCTGCGGCAGATAGATGGTTACTTTCAAGAAGTGGGGATGGATTGATGTCTGCCATCCAGGACGAGGGGCGGTTCCATGGTGAGGTGGATGTGGCGGCACCAGTGCTTGCTCCCAGACTTGACTTGTGGATATGGAAACATGAGTACCAGCACAAGCGCCCAAACCTAAATGGGTCCACAGCTATCAGTGTGGAAGTATCCAAACCAGAACCTTGATGTATCTGGGAACAGTGAACTGGAAATGAGCTTCAGGGATTCTCTTACTGGCCCTCAGGAGAGATAACATCTCTGTGTGTGGTTGTAATTGGATGTAGATCTTTTACAGTCACGGCAGCAAGGCGCCGTCTCTCCTCAAATGTCCATCTCCCGTTAATGCTGCGTTTTCAAAAAATTTATTTCTGTAGCCAATATCCAAACAAGATTTCATTCCTGCTTTGGTGATGCGCTGCTTTGGCAAGTTTGGCAGCGCTTCTGATGAATTTTGAATAATCACAAATGAGGCATCTGTCTCCTGAGGGAATATTTCATTATCTGGTTAAAATAAATACAACGGAAATTAAATAAAATATTCCCTCCGTGTTCCATATTTGTCTCCATTCGCATGTCTGCTTTTGTCAGCCTGTCCTCTCCTCTGATCAGCATTCTTTTTTTAATGTAGAGATTTCATGAAATTCTAACTTTAATGCAAAATGATTATATATGATTGATTATATATGATATATATATATCATATATATATTTGGAGAGAGAGAGAGACAGAGAAATAAACAACTCAGCTTGCTCCAGTGTACCGATGGCTTGAAATGTTGGTGTTCTGCCAACACCCACAAAAAAGATGATGGTAATGCAGTGGGTGTACTGTCAAGAAAATTGGTGGCATGACAAAATATTGCTTAAAATATGCAGCTGAAAAGCAGAAGGCGGTGAGATTGGTGGTACAGACACCGTAGCAGCACTTGTTGGGGCTGCGAAACAACAACAACAACAATGTAGTCTATCAAAAGAAACTCCAAATAACTGACAATATCAGAGCCTCCAAAGTGAAGGTAATTCCGGTGAGCTCCAGCCAGACTGCCTGGCGATGCGACAAGTGCGGGATTAATGTGGTGACAGCTGGACAGGAGCAATTTTAATGTTGCCGAGAAAAGTGGGCGATGCTTTACCTTTGCAGGTCTTGCGGTCCGGCTGTAGATTGAAGCCAACAGGACAGCTACAGCGGACTCCTGTCACCGAGTCGTGACATGTGCTATCGCAGCCGCCATTGTTCACCGCACAGGTCTCTGCAAGGAAACAAATGCTCACATTTGGAAAAACCTCAGAGGAAAAAGAAGAAGAAAAACCACCCTAGATGTAGCTTGTGCCTACTTGTTTCACCCCGGTGCAACAACACGCATGCATAGTGACATAATATTAAAAATTAGAAGGCTGACTTTTTCATGAAACATTCTGTGGTGTCAAACAGGAAACTTCAAAGTACAGTGAGCTTCCAGGAATTCAGGATGGATAGGAATGAAGAGGAAGCTGAGAATCATGAAAGAAGAGACATGAGAATAATGAAGGGTAGCAGATGTTAGGAAATGTTACAGCTTGCAGCCAAACAGGGTTTCTCACATATCACTGTATGTTGGTGTGTGTCTGCTTCTCTTTGGGAGAGTTACAATTAAGGATGGACAATATTACCTAAAATTAATATCACAGTATTTTTGCACTTTTTGGACAGCGATGATCTGATATCACGGTATTACTTTTTTTTTTTTCTCCAAGTTTTGGGAGGAGTATGTCCTGTCCCTTTATGTAAATAAAAAAAATATTTTGAATATATATTAAATGGGCAGCCCAGTGGAAGGTGCAGTCACACCAAGGTGTTTGGGCCAATGTATATGAACGGATTTGCATTTGTCGGCGATCGCTAGCCTCCGGTAGCCTGTGCTGGCCTTCGCTGGTGTTCGCAATGTTGAAAATATTTCGCCGTTTGCCGACATACCTGTGGCTTCGTAGGAGACTGGTAGAGAAAATTAATTTCAGCTACGACCAAGGCAGCCTTCGTTAGCATCCGGTAGCCCAAGTTACTGGTGTGATCGTCGCTTCGCCCTGTCTGCTCAGAATCACTGGACAGTGGTTTGTCGAACCCCTCTCCCGCACGTTGCCACGTTGGCAAAGGTCCCGCTTGTTCTAATGGAGCTCTGGCCAACGGCCACCTCTGCTGGCCTCCGCTACCATCACATTGTGGAATGCAGTGCTGCGTTTGAGGTTCGCTACCAAACTCCGGGAACGTGATTTTCGGCAACATGTGGCCACTTTTCTCCACCTTTCCCTGCATTCACCCATACACTGGCCCAAACACTTAGGTGTGACTGTGCCTTTAGCACTGTTGCGTCACAGTGAGAAGGTTCCAGTTTCGAATCCTTTCCGTTTGGAGTTTGCTTCTTCTCCCCGTGTTTGCGTGGGTTCCTTCCGGGTGCTCCGGCTTCATCCCACTTCCAAAGACATGCAGGTTAGGTGAATTGGTGACTCTAAATTGACCGTAGGTGTGAATGAGTACATCTGGCAGCCTGTCCAGGGTGTACCCCACCTGTCACCCAATGACTCTTGGGATAGGCTCCAGCCTCCCGTGATCCTTAATTGTAAAATTAAATTTAGAAAATGAATGAATGAATATATTAAGTACATGGAATGTATCATTGTCAATTGGGAAACATCAAAGAGTACTATGCATTCTCAACGGCTTTTATTTTGCAAAAAACCAGAAGATCTTGAAGTAAACTTTATGTGCTTCAACAAAACTAAAATTACCAGTTCTTCTGTACCAAAAGAAAAAAACACTTGTGTTCACATGGCAGCTGTGAGCCAAGTTGCATCAGGGAACACAAAAACACACAAATGACAGCATCAATGCACTAGACTGGACGGAGTATCAGGCAGCTACTAAGACATACAGTGAAATATTTAAATGATGTGCTAGCCACAATATCCAGAGCAACTTGAGTGAATGAGAAATACATGAAAATATAAAAGGTATATAAAAACTGTTTTTTCACTATGTGAGCCCTTTAATAATCATCTTATCTGAGCAAGAGTTTAACTTGGACTATTTTGATTTTCAAATCTGCAACTTCTCAGTTAAAATCTGGATGAAAAATTTCATGAATCAAACATTTTTACAGTTTTATGTTTAACAAATCCGTGGCTGTGTTTAATTAACGATCATTAAGGTTTAAACTAGTCTGCAGTGCAAAAGTTCGCTGGTTCACACAACAGAATCTCAGTTAAACAATATCTTCATGTGAACATGACTTTATAGCGAGTTACATCTATAAGAAAAGTATTTAACAGATGTTTGACTCACGTGTGGAGCGCAACAGGAAAAAAACAGAGCTGTAATCAACAGTGCCGCTGTGCTGATCAGAGCAATGATTATTGAATTCCAAATGAATGGATATTTAGAGTTGTCTTTTGTTATTTCATTGGCATTATTTTATGAGGCCAAGTAACACAACTGAACCTTAGAAGAAAACAAAATGCTTACTTTAAAAAAAAATAAGCTGCTGTATAATTAGGCTGTTGATTTCTCATAGCGTTGACGGTATTGCACAATCCATGTTGTGGCGTGCTATCACACCGGTGATGACTATATTTGTGTACCGCCCACCCATAGTTACAACCTCCAAAAATCCTTTACAGAACCTCAGTCTCCCTTCTATCATGAGGGCAGAGGTTTGACAGATGGGGACAAAACCACCACTTTCCCGCTGGTTTTGACAAAACCTTCCAAGCATTTAGGGGATAAAAACAGCAACTTCAGTGAGCTGGTTCCAGTGTTGGCTGGACTGATTTGATAAAAGGGAGGGAGGCCAGTCAAGACAGGATAGCTGGAATCTCATCTCAACACAGTGACAAATTTCATTTCAGGCAACAGAACAGGTTAAATTTGCTGGCACGTGAGAGAGACCGGTGTGTGCCATAATGGTACTTGGCAGCTTTATAAATGGTCTTCACAGCAAATACAAAACAGACACTTTGCAAACTGGAACAATCCGGTTATCCTGCTGTAAGGTAGCCGGTTGTTTCTCGGTCGAGCTGGCAGGAGTTAGCACAGCTGCGCGAGCTGGAGACATCACAATGGCAGACTAGATGGCAGCTCGCACGTGGCACTGAAGAGGGAATGCAGTTGTACTAGTTGTTTTTATGGAGCAAGGATCCCTTTGGGGAAACACCTAATCCTCTTCACTTAAATCTAAAACTGCACTGCCTGCAGCAGCCATTATGAAACATAACTAAAGCCTGTTCTCTCAAATAAAACTCAGCTGCAAACTCAAATTATGTATCAAAACAAAACAAGTGCGTACAAGTGACGTAATCTGAAGTAATAAAGCCGTTTTATGAACAGCAGCTTAAGGGAATGCAGTGGATGTTGATGCCAAAGGCTGAACATGTGGAACCAAAATACTGGGATGAAATATCTGGTGCACCAAGAGGATTGACAAATGAAGGCAAACACCTAGGGCCTTATCGTGATGAGCTATGGCACACGGTCTGACGCGCAAAGCGCAAGTGTATTTAGGCCGTGTCCGACTCCCCTTTGCTGTTTACATGCCACGTAATTTGAGACTCAGATTACTCAGTTAATTAGTCATAACATGAAATAAACCAATTAGAATGTTGCCTGAGGTTCCCTCAGCTATTTCTCTGTATGTCAAAGAAATACCTTGATTGTATAAAAAGTAATTAAGAAGTCTGACTTTTGAGAATATGAGGCAGAGATAAGACTGTAAGATGAGCCATAAACGTGCCACATTTAACCCTTGTTAGGTCATCTGGAGTAATTGTTTAGTTTTACACTGGTTATACATATATGCCTGAGCATGACATTATTAAAAATAATTACTGTGGGTTCACATACTTAAAACTAAAATCTCTACACTTGATTTGAGGAGTCAAAAGTGTATTGTATTTTCTAAGTCGTTTTTTTAATTATTTTTTTTTAAAGTTGTTTGGCTGGTTTCAAAGCAACATGAAAAAATACAGCATTATCATCTATGGCCACAAGATACCACCATCTACACACGTGACAAAGCTGCTCCTGTATACTGATCTGAATGAAGTACTGTGATTCACACTCTGGAACAGAAGGTGGCGGTAATGCAACATGAAGCTGGATGCCGACCACCATAAAATAAGAAGAAGATCTCAATGAGAAGGACATGCTGGGTCTTAGCGAATGAGTGAAAATAATAAATCATGCTCTTAAACTGAAAGACCACACTCTTGAATAAAGAGAGGGAATAACCTTCATACTACTCGGCACTCCACTTGTTCGGACTTTGTGGGACAGCGGGAGGACAGTGAGGAGCACAGCTTGGCTAAGTTAAGGCTAACTATAATGTTTTTAAAATGTATAGGCATTTTAAAATGTTTAATTACATTTAGTTTGGTGAACGTGCACCCTTAGCTCTGCACAGAAGCTTTCGTCTGTTCAATGGCAACAAGAAGCAGTTTATTCTCAAGTCCTTTTGCCTTGTACAATAACATTAATTAGCCCATTAGCTTCTGCTCGCTAACACAGCGTTTGCCTTATAAATATAAATAAATTATGCACCGATTAAATTAATTTTGCTTCTTGTTGCATGAACCAATAGCACCAGATTTCAAAAATAAATGTGACTTCTAGACCAATGCGACATATGTTTTTTCCTTTTCATGACGTGTTATTGGACAGATGCAACTAATACTCCGGTGCGACATATTGTCTGGAAAATACGGTAATGTTTATTACAACAGACTGTGGATTGGACATTTTGGGTTTGGTTGCTCATAGAAACCTCACTTTTTACTCTACATGTTCATGGCAAATGGAAATTTTTTCCCCCTCTGAAAGTGTTTCAAATTGAAGAGACTTCTGAGTTGAGCTGATAAACTGCACACTTCAGCGGTACTGACATCAGGCCCATCACCATGGCCACAGCCTAAAAAGGATTGAGGGGAAATCATATGTCGAGCAACTGAAAACACTTTAGCATTTCAGGCAGTATCAAAGAACGTTTTTAGAAGAGTATGATCCCAAACAAAGATCAAAACTTTCTTTAATCAACTGAAGTGGGGCTTTTTATTCATGGTACCCTAACAGAATGGATCTCGGCTAATCAAATATTTAAGTCTACCCCAAAGCTATTTATATCTGAATGAACTGAAGGTGCAGCTTTAAGCTTCCAGATCTGTGGAGCTCAGAGAGCACTGACACTGCAATGTGGATGTTTCTAAGCTCTCTCCATAGCAGTGGAAGACAGTCATCCTTGCTGAGAGAAAGTATGTTCCAGGTGCCCACCCACGTGAGCCACCTCACGTCTGGACCTGGGTGCCACTGTGCAGTCGATGACCCCTCAGCACTGCATGAGCCACCACCCTCCAGAGGCAGGACTCTTGCTGTTCTCTGTTTTTTTCTGCTTTTCCAGGAATGACTACCCAAATAGATTTCCCCCATCTCCTCCATAAAATGCCCCGCCCTCTGATGTACAGCAGCAGCAGAGTTACTCGCATGGAGTGCAGAAAAAAACCTATTCTTTTCCTGTGTCAACCTTTGCAAAACGTTTTATGGTGGCTGGAGTGGCGATCCCACCACCATCCCTCGAAAAGGAATTACTTGTAGGCTGGAGGATGATCTTGTCCAGGATAGAGTTTAGGACATAATGATGTCTGTGTAGGCGTCGCTATGGTTACTATGAAACTATAATAAGAAGTTGCATATCACATTTGTAATGATGGCATTACCTTTTGTTCTTGCATGAACTTAAAGCTCAAACTCAAGGTCATAGCTGCTTAACTCAATATGAAGCCACCGATTAAATATGGTGGAAGTGCTGTGTCAAGGATAAATTGCTTCAATTTTGGACAGAATTGATAGAATGTCAAGGCCACACAGACCCATATATTATGGAATCACACTGAATCACAAAGAATTTATTAGCATGACTCTGTGTCAAACAAGGAGTGGGTGTTGCAGTCTGTGTGTGTCCCATTTTTTTTTTTTTAATAAATGCACTTTGTAAAACGAATGCATTTATTATTATTAATATTACTGCTATTATTGTGCAGCTATTCCACTCTGTGCACACCTGAACCTATCAGATCTCAGAAGTTAGGCAGAGTAGGTTCTGATTAGTACTTGGCTGGGAGACTACTTCAGAACAGCAGGGGCTGCACACATTTCTCCATGCAGAAGTGGAGTTGTGTCAGCAACGGCACCCAGCATAAAACTTGTGCCAAACCCCGCCATGGTGGGCAACTGGGGCAGCTGAAAGCATATATATATATATATATATATATTTGTGAATGCTGGCTTTCAACTAAACACAGGATTTTTTTTTTTTTGCCTCTGAATCTTTGCAAGAGAAGGGTTGCACATGATTACTGGGTAAAGTGGGAGCTTCCAGCCAATACTGCATCCCGGTGTCAGCTCAGGCTATGACACAATGAGACAGTGTCACGACATGCCTCCAAAACACTGCTTAGTCAGGCAGGCGTCTCACCAAACTGTAATGATCATGTCTGAAGACATGCAAAGAAATAGTTCTAACATTAGAGACAGAGACGGTATGTGTGTGGGTTTGTGTGATTTGGATTCCGAGCAGACTTTAGTAAATATCCCCTCATATGATATGATACAGCGGTCGGGCTGAGGCTCGACAGTATGCGTTTCACGTTATGAGCTTTTAACAGTAGTCAAAGGATTTATGGCCGCAGCTGTTCTTACATCACAACTGTTGCTGAAGCGACCTCAATGCAACTTGTCATCAGCCATTTATAACAACCACAAATAAAATATATAAAAGGATGCGTGGACAGAACTCATAAAAAAGTCACAAGGCAAAGAATTCCCTCGAGTGAGGATCACTGAGAATAAATGACTCTGGTGAAAACGATCCATCGTTCAGCAACCGACACAGCGTTTGGAACGAAAACTCGGCCAGAGCTGAAGTGAGGACGCTCTCAATAATATCTAAACCCCGCAAAGACAAAGTTAAAACCAAAAACGGCTTGCAAACATTCTCATTCAAGGACACTCCAGAGAGAGAGAGAAGTGAGGAAAAATCTAGGATACAAAAATCCCAAAATAGGTCAGATTGTTTCGTGTGTGCAGCTTTGTGTACATACAGCAGAAATAAGTATCACTAACAAATGTTAACATTAAAATACCATCGCTTCCCTTCTAGAACAGGCTGCTCCTCTGAGAACAGCCTTTGTCTCTTTTATTGCATAATTAAACCGTAAGTCTCTTTGATGTATCCAGGTTTGATTCCTCCTCACACATTTATGAGTGGATTTTCCTGCTTTCTTTGCCGTATCTGTTCATAAAAAAATTGGACTGTGTTGCATCACATTTTGTTGGAAATTCTGACAGAGTTACACAATTCATTCTGTGCAATTTTTTATGTGAGGATTCTGGGTCTCTAAAGCAAGTGGGTCGTGATGAAAAAGTTAGCTTTGATAAGCGCTAATCCGCTATCTGAAAAGCTAACTGTGATAAGGCCAACCTGATAAACCGCTAAAACACTTACCTGAAGCTACCGCTAACTTTTATGATGAGAATTTAGCTTTGGCTTGGTTTTTTGGCTTTAAAACCGCAAAAAAACAGACTTAAAGAGCTGCAATTTTAATATGTTGTCGGGTAAATATGGAGGTTCCCAAAAAGGTTTAGCGTGCTAAGATCAGATGATTATCTGTTATCTATTATTATTAAGTAAATAATTAAACGAACAAATGAAATTAAACAGTAGTTTCCATTCAACATACAATTTATTCACAGTACAGTAAGTATTAAATGAATAAGAAATATTAAAAAATAAAAATGCGTATGGAAAATAATTGTAATAATCTAAAAGCATTTGCTCTGGCATGACCTTCTGCTCCTTTATCTCCTTGAGGTGATGCTTGTTACCTTCGTGTGACGTGTTGATTTTGCTTATTGGATTAAGGCCTGTCACACAGTGGTGTATAACAGAAGCTTATGCCGACCATTTAAAAAAAATTTGGCAAAGTCCGAACATGGTCAAACACGCCCATCTTTGCATCGAAGATGCTATAGTGGACACGTATACCACAGGCGGTTCCTTTAAGACTGCAAGGGAAGCTCTGCTTCCTCTAAAATGTCATAAAATAAATGGTCAAATATGGACTGTTGTATTTACATTTCTATTACTAAAAGTACGCTGGAATGTGTTCAACTTCATGACTAGTTCGTTCAGAATCAGTCATTATTTATTGCACGTCATCTGACGCGTTTGTCCTCTCATACAAACCTGCAGCAGCACGGTGCATTAAAACTCATTGACACCTGGCGTCAGTGGACCTCTAACGGCACGGCACAGAGCAGCTTTTTTCACTGCAGTGAAGCTGGACGGTCACTGGATAAAATGGTAAAACGTCCCTCCCCACGGACACCCGGCGTCTCTGGGAGTCAATGAGCAGTGGGCTGGCCAGGGGAGTGACCAGGATGCTGGGCTTCTGGATGATGATTGAAGGAAATTAACCCCTTTTTGATCGACAGTGTTTTTGAAACATACACGGCTGTTATGCCGAGAAAAGCACGTCTGTCTCGGGAACACGCACCATTCATAACAGGTAGGAAAGTTGAACCTGTGAAAATAACCGTTTCTGTTTGTGTACCCTCGTAAAATGTTTGCAACATGTCACAGGACACTGTTTTTTAATAAAAACAAATTGAAAACAAACAGCTTTTAACGAGGACTCACGCATTTTAATTGTTCAAAAGAACGGACATGAACGGGTCAGTTTTTTGTGCTTTTGCTAAATCAACTGCGTTTTCCTTCTTCATTTTGTACTGTTATATCTCTCTATAAAAGTTAGGATCTGTGTCTGGAAAATTCTTGCACACAGCAGCGTGAAACACGGAGAAACTCACGGTGTCTGTGAAAAAAATAGGGGAGACTGGGAACAGAGTAACAGGTTGTGCGTTTTGGTACTTTTGGAGGGGGGGGGGGGCTGCAATGAGAAAAAAAAAAAATCACGATAACTGACAAATTTCATTTTAACATACTTGTATCATAGCTACATTTTTCATCTTTATATTTGATTCGAGCTTAAAGTGTAATGAAATTTTATTTAAGGATTTTTGAAAAAAATAGAGGCAGTTTTCATGTCCATATTCATTTACTTTAAATGGCCTTTAACTGATCCTTACAGTATAGGAAATAATCTGATCATGGTGTCATTAGGCTGTAAGGCTAAGATATATATGGTTA
>OMMV01215427.1:0-15858 GCA_900302635.1 Chatrabus melanurus | reverse complement strand
TAAATCCGTGCGTTTGCTCGCTGAGGAGAAAGTCAGCTCTCGGTCTGCATTCAGCAGAGTGCCGCCGTTAGCCGCCACTGTTAGCCCAGCAGCTGCTGTTAGCCGTCCACTAGCTGCTGTTAGCTGCCGCTGTTAGCCCAGCAGCTGCTGTTAGCCGTCCACTAGCTGCTGTTAGCATCTGCTACCCGAGGTTACTGGTGCAATCATCCACGCAGCACGCTGACTGATGTTTGGGTGCTGTGTCGCCCTGCCTGTTCAGAATCACTGACAGTGTCGAACCCCTCTCCCGCAAGTTGACACGTTTGCGCTCCATCAGCGCTTGTGCTAAAGGAGCGATGGCTAATACTACTCTGCTAACATGTTGTGTCGTGCTGTGTTTGAGGAAACTCCGTAAACAGAGTGCTGCAGTGAGGAGCGCTTCTGCTGAACGCGGAGTTAAAGCGCGCGTTTTATTTTTTTGGCGAACTAATTTAAATACTCGATAATGTAAATTTGCACATCGTTAAAACAACATTCACGATATTATCGTAGACGATATATATCGCCCACCTCTACTTCAGTTGATAGTATTTTCCTTGATGATGAAAAAGCACGGTAGAAATATCGGTGTATTTGTGGATTGTTGGTGAAACCTTGCAATCAAAACGGCAACAAAACCAAACTGACAATTATATAAATAACATTGTTATAGATCCGGATATATCACACACCATATATGACTCCAACACTTCGGTTGTACCCACGCAGTGGGTCCAGTACAGTTCCAGATGACAAACATCAGCAGGCTCTTCTTCCAGCACAGGGCTATTGTCCCAGCAGTGACAGACTGAGCTGCCGGTTTGTTGGTACGGGCTGCTAATACAGTCAGGTCCTAAAGAATGTGTAGTGATTGGCTTTCCTCTCTATTAGTCACATTACTGATGGAGAAGGACTCAGTCACATCACAATTCATGTGAAACGTTGGCAAAGTATAGGACACTACTGCCGGCGAACATGTTTTCTGTTAATTTGCTTTATATACCACCTAAATAGATCTATGTTATTTGATTGGTGGATTGTATATCACGTGGCGTTGACCATTTGTCCCATTGTATAGAAAAATGGTCCATTGTATGATTTACGTCATTTTTCATGCATTTTGGTTCCATACGTTTCGCTCCATTGGAGGGACCCAGGGTATATAGGGAGAAGGATGCTGAGGATGGAGCCACCAGGCAGAAGGAGAAGAGGGAGGTCAAAGAGGAGGTTTATGTGCTGAGGGAAGACATGCAGGTGGTTGGTGTGACAGAGGAAGATGCAGAGGACAGGGTGAGATGGAAACAGATGATCTCCTGTGGCGCCCCCTAACGGGAGCAGCCAAAAGAAGTTTGACAGCGCTCCCAATTTGCATAGTAAGTATAATAAAAAAACATACATACATGAACATATAACACTCCAACAGTTCAATGTCCATGTCGCTGACGCAGAAGCCACAAATCTAATTACTACTATTTGCATTCAACAGCCTGATGGCATGGGGCTAAGGGAATTTGCATATCGGTTTGTTTTCATCAGGGGTGTGTAATAGCGCTGTCCTGAGAGCATTAAGGCAAACTCACCACATTTTTCCCAGAGTGAGCACAGGTCTTTTAGCTGGACTCCAATGATCTTAGAGCAGACTCTTAATCTCTGTCAACATACAGTGTGTGTGATTTTGAAGTTACATGCAGCTTGAAATAAGCTTGTCTGTTTGCCACCAAAGCCTAGGTCTGTTTGCCATTAAATCCTAGGTCTGTTTGCCATTAAATCCTAGGTCTGGTTACCACCAAAGCCTAGATCTGTTTGCCATCAAAGCCTAGGTCTGTTTGCCATTAAATCCTAGGCCTGTTTGCCATTAAATCCTAGATCTGTTTGCCACCAAAGCCTAGGTCTGTTTGCCACTAAAGCCTATGTCTGTTTGCCACTAAAACCTAGGTCTGTTTACCACCAAAGCCTAGGTCTGGTTGGCACCAAAGCCTAGGTCTTGTTACCACCAAAGCCACTGCTGCTTGTTAACTAATTTGACGAGTAGAGATGTAGAATCAACAGAAAACGTCTTGTAAATTCAGGCGGTGGTTGTTAAAATATACTAGCAATAACCCGTGCAAAGCATGGGAATAACTTTCTAGTCATGGTGAGTTTTTCATATTGAAAACATATAGCATCCACCTATGTCGTGAGAGGTCCCGAGTTGGAAACTTGCCCAGGGCAGAAAAAAATAGTAATTCTTCTTTCAGGGGAAATTTTAATTTTTGTGCCATTTAAAACAATTTTTGTCCCATTTTAAGCCTTCTTGTATATAATTAATAATAATTTAAGTACAGATTCCACAGTTGTGAAGAAGAATGGTCAGAGCCGGCAAGTTTGACAACTGTGTGAGCTTTCACATCACAAAAGCATGCCGTGTACATTCCACTGTGCCGAAAACTCACTGTTGTCCAAACATAATTCCAAAATCCCGGGTCTATTAAAATCCAAGAAAAGTGTAGCTAAAGTGTAGATCTGTGCCAGGAGGCTGTCTCAGTGTGTGTCACCTATAAGTGCGCGCTCAATGCAGGGCTTTGATGGCACTGTTGTCATAACGCCATGGCCACAGAGGGGGACGGTCGAATCACGATGGTCTAGAGATGCGCAATGCATGACAGGAAAACAACAATGGAGGAGTGGCTAATTGGAAATCGAAGCGAGTGAGAAAATTGCAGAAAACAATGGGTTACCCCGAGAAACAAAGTGAGATATTGTTTTACTCGAATGAGGGGCCAACGGTAAAACATTTGGCCTTCAGTGGAGGGCGCGTATAATAGTGGATGGCTCCGAAAGTCTTGACGAAGTGGGTATTATAATATAGATGATGATGATGGTCAGGAACCAGAGCAGAGACCAGTGACCACACGAAGACAGCGGCTCAGTCGTGCTGAAGTCATGCTTTATTAAATCAGTAATGCACAAAACTCAAGGAGGATGAATATAGTTCTACATCAACAGATTAATTAAAACAAAATGCAGGGGAAAACATAAATACTAAATGCTTTCTCTTGTCTCACAGATGATTGAATCGCTGTGGTTCATCAGCTTGCTGAAAACCCCCGACTACAGACGAGGTGAAACGGCTAAAAGCTAAAGGCACTCACACTCAAACACGTTAGCTAGCTATCCTCCGAGAGCTGGCGGTGCTTCTGCAGAGAAGAGCTGCCGGTGACTTTTGTGCATTTATGGCCAGGGGATGGTTTTTTAAAAGCCAGCGAAGCCGTCCTGTGCCAGAAACAACGCTCATTTAAAAATAAAAAAAATAGAATTACGTAAAAGCTCAGAGTGCAGGCCGCTCGCGATCTGAGCTGGTCGTCAAAATGGCGGTATAACGCAGTCAGTCTGAGCACAAGGCGGCATTGTGCTGCTTACAGGAGGGTAGATGCAAACAGCACTCAGGGCCTTACGCTCACGCTACAATTCCTATTAATGTGTGTCCACCATCATAATGTCTACATTTGTGTTGAGAACGTCGGCAGGGAGCCTCTCTACCTGCCGAGGCAATCTTAGACTTCAACTTCATGTTGAGGCACAGAGTTTAGTTTCTCACTTTGACAGGGTATTCGTTCCTCGTGGAACTTTCTCCTGTTAAACCACATTAACTTTAGTTCATATTATCGTCATAAATAACAACGCATACATTTCCCATAACCGTTAAAGTCGGCTATATACATTATGTACATGTCACAGAAAAGTGGTTCAAAAATCCTAAAGTCATAATTGTCCAATATGGCACATTTCATAACAACTTCAGACTTTAGTCTAGTTTGGCATAAATTAAATGTCAAGTTTGGTACAAAAATATTTCATATTTACAAGAACAGAAATTCAGACTTTTATCAAGTAGATTATTATTGCTAATTCACTAAATACAAAGGTCCTGGACGAGGGAAGTGGGGACAAAAATTTACTTATCCATGTTTTTACTTTTTTTCCTCCTTCTTTTTTTTTTTTTTGTATTACATGGACCGGATGTCAAGATGAACAAAGTCAGAGCTGAGCTCACTGGGCAGTTGTCGGGTGTACGCTCTGACATGGTCTTCCTTCACAGCCGAGAGGTTGGTGAGGCCAGCAGTGATCCCCACATGCCACTGATGCCCAGAATGGAGGTTCCTGCACGAGTGGACCACCTGCACAGGCATGGTGGGCTTTACAGGAAATGACCCCTTCGGCATGGAGTTCCCCAGCTTGGTGGTGACGTCCTCAGGAAGAGCTTCCAAGATTGGAGACTCTTTTGGCATGGAGAGAAACCACAGTCAGAGATCATGGTTTTGGCTGTTCATCAGTGCCCAGCCCACTTTGTTTTTTCTGAAATTGTCACTATTCACATTTAAAGCTTCAGCACTGATGACTGCAGAGCGGCGTTCATCAAAAATGACTGAATCAGCAGTGATTCATATGCTCCCATGTGTGCAGAAAACAAGCCAGGAGCCATGTTCTCTAAACAACCAATAGGGGGCAGTAAATTGTACAGTTTTGATATGAATGAAATTTAACAACTACATATAATTTGAATGTCTTCTGGCTATAAATTGACAATGTGCCCACTTTCAAAATGGTTATGATTTACATCACAGCAGGGACAAGCACTGACAACAAGCAGGAAACCCACCAAGCAGTCACTGAGATGTTGATCAAAGAGCTGAAAAATTCACTGTTTTTATGTCACTGAATTTGGAGTGCTTACTATTAGAAGAAGATAGTCCTACACAGGCCCTGAGGCCCATTGGTGCCGGTGCTTAACCCCGGATCCTGTAGTGTGAAGCGGATGAGAGTCTATGACTCCCCCCGGATGGGACACCAGTCCGACGCAGATTACTTCCCCAGCCAAGGTCGTACCCATTTCCAGCTGGGTGGACTGAGACGATGAAGTGTCTTGTCCAAGGACACAGACAGTTAGTGTAACCAGGAACTGAACCCAGGTCTACGTATTGGTAGTCCAACTCCTATCCACTGAACTACCCGCTCTGGCTATCTGCCTATCTATCAGGGGTGGGGAGAGAGTTAATCCGATATCACAATATTTATTTTTACAATATGAAAATCAATTTTTAAAATCCAGAATCTATATAATTCAAATTCAATTGCTTATGGATGAAGTGGAAAGAATGTAGTCCCACTTTTATTCAGCAGGGGGTGCAATGTATTTGTTGTAGACCTAATCTGAATATTACAGGACATCACCAAGTTGAGTCAAGTCTGGGAGCATGTGCTGGTACTGCGCATCGCCACATCCACGATGCCATGGGACCGCCTTGGATCCTGGATGACAACCACCCAGGGAGACAAGCGGTCCATCCCCACATCTCTAAACTAATCATCTATCTGCTGCAGCCAGGTGAAGCGTGGGTGTCCCCTTGGCCTTCTCCAGACACTGGGATCCTCAGCACTGAGGCACCTATGTGCTGGATCATACACACTGAAAAACACCATATGGCCATAATGTCGAAGCTGACGCTCCCTCACAATGCAAGTGATACTCCTCATCTTAGCCTCACTAAGTAACCGCTCATTTGATACAAAGTGATTCCAGGGGGACCCAAGGATCCTCTGAAGAGACCTGGTACCAAAGAAATCCAGTCATCACCTTAGGTCACTGGTTAGTTTCCAAGTTTCACAACCATGCAGTATAACTTGAAGCACCAGGACCCTAAAGACTTGGACGTTCGTTCTCTTGCAAAGATACCTGCATCACCAAACACCTCTGTCTAGCAGCCGCATGACTATATAAGTTCTTCCTAGGCATCTCTTGATCTCAAGGCGTCACCTCCGACAAAAAAATAATGGCAGACAGTGAGAGACTGCACAGTGGATTTCCCCGAGGAGCATCAGCCACAGAGTGCAAAAATTAGTTGAGTCTTTATGTGTTTGTGAAACGGCTGAGATGTGCCGGGGCTGTGCCGAGCAATCGCGGACCAAACATGAGCTGGGCCAAGGCAGGAAGTCCGAGAAAGCTCTAGCCAAGTGTAAAAGGGGGAGTTTACTGTGCTGCTCGGGTAAGAGCGGCCTGGTGCAGGCTTGGCAGTGGTGCACAACTCAGCGTCCAATTTTCATGCCAAGCATGGAAAAAGGTAATCCGAGATATCAAGAAGAGTTTTCCTTCCTGATGCGTAGTGGAAGACATCATGATATTCCAATTAAGCAGACATCATCAAACCCTAATGCAAACTATTTTTACCAATTCATGATACATACGGCATCCAAGTACTGCGACATGTATCGTATCAGGAGATAAGTGTATCATTGCAGCCCTACTATCTATCCATATCTTGATATGCTGGGCACCAGGCCAGGGTTCAGTGCTCACATACATAGTTAGACAGGCATTTTTAGGATTAGTTAGCAAGTGTCACCTTACCCTCGATAGAGACTGTGCGGGTCAGCGGCATTGCACTGTTGGATGTGATGCACTTGTTTGTCCCACTGTTACAGAGCCCAAGATGTGCAGACCAACACTTCTCAGAGATTTTATATTTTCCATCCTGAGACACAGCCTGTCAATCACACAAATATATTTCAGTTATCCTGTTTGCTTCAACAATGTTGGTTCCTGACTGAAGCAGTCACTGCTGTATTACTTATTTCCCCATATAAAATTAGGTTCGGTTAATTATATAATTAGGTTAGGTTAAGTTTTTGGTTAGTTAACAAAAAACTCAAAAAATAATGAATATATTTTCATAACACTTGGTGAAAGTGTCGGGTCGAACCTGGGATAAAAATCATTAGATTTTGTGATGGATTCATAAAATGTTGCACAAGCAGAATAATTGAAGTTACCTTCTCATCCTTCATACATGAGATTGAAGATTCTGGCTCCTCTGTCGCCTTCATTGAGAGATGGACTTCAGTGTCAGATGGAGCAGTGATGTCACTTAACCCAACAGACAAAGAAGGCGTTTTTCCAGGCATTCTTGGTTTGATTGTAAAAGCAGCCTGTTCCATCAAAGATGGAGTTGGGGATTTTGGTGTTGGGGATTTTGCCGAAGTTGGTGACTTCACTCTGTGGGGGGACTTGATTGGCTCAGGGGACTTCACTCTCTGTGGAGATTTGACTGGCTCAGGGGACTTGGCCTCTGGAGAGGTGACTCTGACATGTGCAACTACTTTCTCTTTGATCTGAACTCTCTGGATGGTGAGCGTGAAATGGGCTTCTTGTTTGCCTAAAGCATTTTCTACCAGCAGAGTGTAGTTGCCTTCATCTGACAGCTCAACAGCAGAGATCTCAAAGGTGGAGTTGTACTGAGTAGATACAATGTGGTGACGGGCAGAAGAACCAATCAGTGATCCTTCGTGCAGCCAGGTGATGGAAGGTGCTGGTTCACCATCAACATCGCATTCAAATCTGGCATGGTCTCCTTCTTTGACAGTCAGGGACTGTGGTTTGGTCACGATCTTGGCAGGATGACCAGGCTTCTCTGCTGGCTTCTCAACAACAGTGATGGTTTCTTTCACTGTTTTAGTTACAGTTTCCTTTACTGTTGTTTTAGAGGCAGAGACGTGATACACCTCTGTTGTAGTCATCTCTGGCAGTTGAGAAGATGGAGGTTCCTCATCTTTGCGGAGTGAAGAAAAAGCAGCATACTCCTCTTTAGCTATGTCCAGTGTAGCATAGTCAGATGTTTCTCCTTTGGCATTTGTGCAGACCACACGGTAGGTCCCAGCATCTTCAGTAACACAGTTACTAATCTGCAGAGTCAGAACGCCACTGATGTTGCTCATGTGGTACTTGCTGCTCTTCTGAATCTCTTTTCCATTATGGAACCATTTGATCTCAGGGTCTGGTTTGGCCTGTACATTCAAAGTGAACCTTGTATTGGAGCCATAAGGTACACGATGAGATCGCATCCTGATGGTGATACGTGGGGAATGGTCGAGACTGAAAGGAGCCTGGGTTACCACTTCGACCGTCCTCTCCACTGACCTTCTCTCTGCTCGCAAAGCCTGCTTCCTCTCCTCATACCTAGATGAAAAGTCAACTTTAGGAAGAGCCACTTCTGTCTTTACAGTCCTTTCTGGTATATGAATTCTCTCAAGCTCTGGCGGTGGGAGCTTCTTGACTGGTTTAGGAACATATACTGTGGTAAATGATGTCAGGTGCTCTGATTCAACACTGTCTGAAACTTTGGAGACAGTGACAGTTGTTTCCCTTTTCGAAGATCGGGTTTTCTCCTCAAACTCAAGGCGCTTCAGTTCACCGTTATATGAAGCAATTCTTTGAGTCGTTGTGTGTGGGCGCAGCAGCTCCTGAACTTCTCTATCTTCATGCATCCTCTGTTTGTGTCTGGGAGGTTGGTACGTGGCCTTGTCATGACGCTGGCGGAGCTCAACAAAACTTGGACCAGCCTCGTATTTAGATGGAATTCGATAGGAGTCATACCTGTAGATGTCTTCTCCCTCTTCGTCATCACTGTATACCTTTCTTGGTGAAGAGGGACGCAGGGCAGAAAGCTCGAAGCGAACAGGGCTGATATGAGGTGGAGAAGCAGAGTAGCCGAGCTCCAGTTCTTCCTCCAGTCGAAGCCTCTCCTCCTCAGTTCTCTTCATGGACAGGTACTCATCTACAGGTAGCAGCAGTTCCTCGTCTGACAAGTCACCCAGAGACCTCCTCCTGATTCTCTGATAGGTCTCCATCTCAGGGGAAGGAGTGCGGTGCCTTGCAGGCCTGACAGTCTCCAGGTCATCCAGAGTCATGGATGAGATGCGCCACTTGGGCTTGTAATGATCCTTGATCCTAATAGGCACCTCATAAAATTGTTCCCACCTGGAAAGGCGGATACGCTTCATTCTCTTCTGCTTTATTTTATCCATGGGCTCAGGGAATTCATACTGATCCCGCAGTTTCTTGTACCATTTCATGTCAGAAAGTGGCTTGAAGTGTTTTATTTCCACATCCTCCTCAAGGACCGCTGGATGAATGACACGAGGAGTAGGGACAACATATGGCATACGCAGCCTCTTTTCATCAGCCCGCTTCTTCTTCTCCTCTAGCTCCTTTTGTATCTCAATCTCAGTCTTCTCACCCTTCTTAGTTGTCACAGCAGGTTTGAACATAGTTGCTGCTTCCCTGACTGCTTCCACTGCCACTGGTGGTAGAGGCATGATAACAGTTCCTGATAAAATCTGGGACAGTCTCACTTTTTTGTCTAATGCTTCCTTTCCAGCCAGTTTCTTCTCCTTTTCACTGATCTCATATTCCTTCTTTACATGAATGACGCGCTCTACTTTGAGGGTGGCTTGACAACTGGCAGATCCAGCAGAGTTGGTGGCAGTAACTCTGTACACACCAGTGTCTTCAGGAAGAGTGTCTCTTACATGAAGGATGTAATAATCCAGGCCCTCATGGACAACCTCAATAGATGGCCCAAAGGCTAAAGGTGTGCCATCCTTCTCCCACTTCAGTGTAGGGTGTCCAGATACTCTAATTTCAAAGCGTACATTCTGGCCCTCCCTGCATTCAACATTTGCGAGCAGTCGTTTAAACATTGGCCTCAGGGTGAGGTCTGCTGGTTTAGGTCGAGGAACAACGGTAAGACGAGCCTTGCAGCTGTCATCACCATACCTATTCCGGGCTACAACACTGTACTCGGCATCATCCTCATTTTCAACCTTATGTATTATCAGCTGGTAGAGACCTGTGTCACTGATGAAGGTGTACTTCTTGTCGTCAAAGCCAGGAATGAGCTTCTGTCCAGACTTGTGCCAGATCACACGAGGCTCGGGGTGAACAGTGATGGTGACGCTAAAGCGCACATCTTCACCAATGTATGCTGTATGGTTCACTAGAGGAAGGATGAACTCTGGTGGCTTTTGAAGTAATCGGGCAGTGTCAATTCTGCGCTTCGTTTTCTTCACTACACGGGCTGTGAAGAAGTCACGGTAAGATCTAACGCTGTTGATAAACAACTCTGCATAGACACTATCTTCACCATACTCATTCACAATTTTGCATCGGTAAGTGCCATCATCCGCCCTTGTAACTTTGTTGATGGTGATTGTAGCCAGGCCATCCTCATATTCAATCTCATATCTGTCACCTGCCTCAAGCTGCCTGACGCCACAGTACCATGTCACTTCAGTGGAACTATCATAGTTGTCAATGTTGCAGATAAATTTCACATTGTCTCCTTCATTCACAACTGCATGACCAATCTGGCCTCCAACAGGTCCATTTTCAAAAGGCGCAATCTTCACTTTGGCGACAAAGACCCCACGTTGGGACCTGATAGAGCCACCACTCGCCACGCGGGCTGCAGAGACAACAGTGCTCCATTCTTTCTTCACCATAGTCTGGTAGTATCTTTTATGTCTGCCAGTGTTGATTGCTCTTGTGCTAATCTCCTCTGCAGGTTTGGTCAGCCAAGGATGCACCAGAGCCTCGGCAGCAGTCATACGATGCTTACGTTCCTTGGTCATTAGGCGGTCTGTGAAGTCTAATAACTCAACACTGACCTGCTTGAAAGCTTCGTCATCGTAGCTGTAGGCTGCAATGGAGATGTTGTCAATCATCTGTTGGTTGGTTTCAGCTGTGAATGGATTTAGGCCACTGAGGAGCACATAGGCAAGGACACCTACAGACCACATATCAGTGACGGTGCTAACCATGTCACACTGATGGATCTCAGGTGCAGCAAACTCTGCAGTGGTATACTGAATCTTGATTTGTTCTCCAGGAGTCAGGTATCTGGCCTGGCCCAGTTCAATAATCTTCACATGAGAGCTGGTTCTGGTTGTATACACAATGTTCTCAGGTCTAATATCAAAGTGGCCATAGCTCTGAGCGTGCAGGAAAGCCAAAGCTGAGCAGACCTGCCTGATATAATTAACAATCTCATGCTCATTGAGCTCAAAGTCTGCTGTGTTGAGGCGCTCAAAGATGTCAACACCAGAGATAAAATCATATATTATCACAAGCTCCTCTGGGCTGTCAAATGACTGATGAAGGAGGAGGAAGTTGGTGTGTTTGGCAAGATTCAGGGTTGCGATTTCCTTCTTGACTATTGCTTGGTCAGCACCTCTCACTTTGACAAATTTAGCCATATAGGTCTTCTCAGAGCTGATGTTAACACAGCGGTGGACAATGCCAAACTGACCTCTGCCCAACTCTTCTGCAATTGCATATTTATTGTAGAGGTTCTTGACTTCGGCGTGTTGAGCTTTGCCTTTGGGCACATAGTCAGTATCGTCAACCTCCCTGTCATAGAGCAGGACTCTGGATTTGTCCTCTTTGGTCATGACGGGTCCACTGGTCTCAGATGGGATACTCTGTCCAAACTTGCTCTCAGCAATGATTCTGAACTGATAACTGGTTCCACCAAACAGATTGATAACAGTGTAGCGGGCATCCCGGGACTGGGCAACACGCTCCCACCTTTCAGCAGTTGTGGGGGACTTCTCAATGATGTAGCTGATAACTCTGCTTCCACCATCATTGGCTGGGGCTACCCAATTCAGTGTCACTGAGTCTCTGGAGACGTCACTGGCTTTGACACCACGTGGAGCATCAGGCACATCAGCCACATCCAGCTCTACTGTCTGTTGGTCAATGCCAAATCTGTTCTTGGCACAAACAATGTAGAAACCAGCATCCTTCTTATCCACTCCATTAGGGAATACCAGTGAAGTGAATGATCTGGTGACAATGACCTGGTAATGGCCATTGCTGTCAATGAGATCTTGACCTTTCTGCCATGTGATAACAGGATCTGGTTTGCCACTGAAAGGAATCTTGATGTTGACCACTTCTCCACGCAGTGCAGGAATGGCTTCCTTGTCTTTCATGCTCTTGGATAGGTGGAGCATGGCAGGGACTAAAAACAAAGAAAGTGGCTTGTGTGATACAGTGCTTCATTTACATCAAATATCACCACAAACTTTAATTTAAAAATATTGACTGCTACATGTCGAAAGCAAATAGAGTATATATGATGGAAACTTTATTTCAAAAGCCAAAACGGGGACAGATCCAGACCTATAGGATCCAGGCATTTACAGTATTTGACAAAATTCCCCAGTGCCTACTCCTGTTATATTACTGAGGCTCTCTAGTGGAATAAAAACAATCCTGGAGGATCCAAATGGACAATTTTGAATGTGAGGAGATTGTGTAACACTACCTTAAAAACTGATGGAGCTCTTTATTAGATATTTTTAATACAATTACAAATTTGTATTATAGTTGTGTAGTGTAGTCAGTGGTACACAAAGTGAATGGGTATCTGTGAACTTACTCTCAACATCCAAAGAGACTGTAGCACAGATGGAGCCTCCCTGATTGGTGGCCCTGATCTGGTACACAGTGGAGTCTTCCTCATCAGCCTCGGTGATGACCAGCTGGTGATAACCTCCTTTGAACTCTTGGATTTTGACCTTCTTTCCATCAGAGTGGATCTCCTTTCCTCGTCTGAACCACTTAATCACAGGTTTGGGCTGTCCGCTGATCTTACAGACTAGGGTAGCATTGCTCTTGTACTTGACACTTATGTTCCTCAGCTCCTCTTTGAAGGCTGGAGCGCGAATCTCAACTGCTGTTGCCGGGACGATGGCACTGGTCTCCTCACTGAAGTCGCTCTGTCCTCCGAGGTTCTCGCACTTCACACGGAAAATGTACTGGACACCCTCAGTCAGGCGCTTGACAGAGAACACCGTCTGCTTGATGTCATCTGTGGTCACTGGAGACCATTCACTCCATTCCTTCTTAACCTTCTGCTTCTTCTCGAGGTAATAACTCTTGATCTTGGAGCCGCCGTCACTGAGTGGAGGCTTCCAGGAAACGATGCAAGAGTCTTTAGTAATTGCAGAGACAACTGGTGACAGAGGTGGTGATGGTTTATCTGTTGACAGGAACATAAATTAAAAATGATTTTAGTACTTACGTAAAGTGTAACAGCGTATCTCTTTTTGTGTGACAGTCTTTCTTAATTTTTGGACATCAGGCTTTGTTTTATTTTACTTTTTGGGCATCATTCTTTCTTTTATTTAAATTTTTGGACATAATTTTTTGGCATCAGTCTTTCTTTTATTGTATTTTTGGGACATCACTCTTTTATTGTATTTTTGGGACATCAGTCTTTCTTTTATTGTATTTTTGGGACATCACTTTCTTTTATTAAATTTTTTTGGACATCAGTCTTTCATTTACTTAAATTTTTGGACATCAGTCTTTCTTTTCTTTTTTTGACATCAGTCTTTCTGATAACTAAGCTGGAGTTTTGTTTTGCTCTTCTTTGCAGAACTGTTTTAATTCACCCACACTAGAAGGCTTTCAATCAACCTGTTCAAGGTTCTACGACAAAATGGGTTCAAGTCAAGACTATGACTCGGCCACTCAGAAACTTTAATTTAGTTTCTTTTGAGTCAATCAGATGCCTTTAACTACTGTCCGGTCAGACTGCTGACTAGACAGTTTGTTTCTTCCACATCTCATACAGCTGAACTACTTATCAATGCAGAATTACTTTTTCACATTGGCCTAGTTGGTATTGGATAACTTTTTTTTACTTGTATAAATAAGTTACTTTGTATTTAGTGCGCTTGTCTTTGTTTTATAGTAAATTTTCTTTGAGTATCTGAATCAATTTACACACAAAAATGGAAGCACTTAGAAGGAGGGCAAATTCTTTGTATTGGTACCATAGCTTAAAAAAAAACCAGTGCATTGAGTGAAGGACATCAAATCCTAAAGATGCTGATGGATTGAACTCACCCAGTTGACTCTTGATAAGAATTGATGAAGTCAGCTCAAGTGGCTCACTGCTGCCATAGCGATTCAGGGCATATACTCTGAAAAAGTACCCGGCGCTGTCGATGAGGTTGGGAACATGACATGATGTGCCATTGATGGATGACGATACCAGTTCCCATTCAGTGCCCTCTTTATCCTCGCGCTTCTCCACTATGTAGTTGGTGATCATGCAGCCGCCATCATCTTTGGGAGCATTCCAGCTGATGATGACGGAGTTCTTCAGCAGGGCATCCAGAACAATGGGACCCTGAGGTATATCAGGTTTGTCTGGAATTACAAAAACACGGTATTACTTGTGAGTCTAGTGCGTGCTCCTTTGATTAATTTGTTTTCATGTTTTGAGTTACATGAACATACCGTAGATTTCAACATTGAATGCAGTATCAGCGCTGCCAAAGTGGTTGCGCAGTCTGATCCTGTATTTGCCTCCATGGATTCTACGCTGCACGTTCTTGATGACCAGGTGTGTGTAATGCTCAGTTGTCTCAATGCTAATGTCATCAGTGTTCTCCAGGGTCTTCGCCTCATGGAGCCACATGATCTTTGGCTCAGGGCGACCAATGTAGACAGCATGGATGCGTAGGGTAGTTCCCAGGCCAGCATAGTAGGTGTCCTTCAGTGGGTAGTCTGGGTGGTAGGATGGAGTAGCTTCTAAGACCAAAACGCCGGTGGTTTCAACCTCTCCTGCCTCATTGATGGCCTTGCAGGTGTACTCGCCCTCATCCTCCTGCTGGTCGGTCATGATGGACAGGGAATGGTTACGACCATCAGAGCTCATCTCATACTTTCGGGATTCAACAATCTCCTTGCCAGCATGGTACCACTTGATCTCAGGAACAGGTCGGCCAATAATCTGGCACTTCATGACACCGGGCTGTCCAAGCTTGGTGGTTACTTCATCCATTTCCTTTCTCAGACTTGGTTTAGTCTCAACTGTAAATATGAAATAAAGGTGTAAAACTCTTTCAAGTCCCAATTTTATCAGAAATGTAAATCCATTCAGGATGTGGAAGATTAAAAAAAAAAGGATGTGGAAGATAAATGGCTGCATATTATCACACATCTAATGAATTTTGCATGTTTTCACTCACCAGTCAGTTTGGTCCTGATGCATGTGGCCGTCCTGCGAGGTCTGCTCATTCCCGTTTCATTCTCTGCAAACACTCTGAACTCGTACTCAGTGGCCTCAGCCAGTCCAACCATGGTGAACTCCTTTTCCTTTATTCTCTGCTTGTTGCACTTCTGCCAGGTGCTCTCAATAGACTTCCTGTACTCGACCCAGTAGCCCAGGACCTCCTTTCCACCATCGCACTCCGGCTCTTGCCAGCGGATGGTGATAAAGTTGTTTGACACATTTTCTGTGTCAATTTCACCTGGCTGGCTTGGCTTATCTAGAAGGGGGGGGGTTGTTTAAATATAACACAGTTAATTGTAACTTTTCTGTATGTTTTGTTTGTATCCAGTAAACAGTCAGTAAAAAAAGTAAACAGTCCTGAAAAACAGTTTTTCTGATCATAACTCCGCCTATAAAGGAGCTACAGACTCCAAAAAATGTTAAGTGGTAATTTGTCTTAAAGGGACAGTGTGTAATGATTTAAGTAATTTATTACCTCAAATCAACGTATTCATTCATAAGTAAGTCCTCATAGGTGTACAATTACCTCTGCCAACAATCTGACTTATCCTCCTGAGCAAAGAATTACCTATCTGAATGTACATAGCACGGGCAAGCTGTATGGAGGCTGCCATGTCTTTCCGGTTTAAAAAAAACTACGAACGACCGAGAGGGACATAAAGCACTACGTGGTACTACGTAGTAAGGGTAAATGCGTTTTCGCTCAGAGCCAGGTTGATTGCGGAACTGAAAGGCAGCTCAGCGAACGCGCTCGTCACTGCCCCGGATAAATTTGAAAGCCTGCGATTTTTGTTTTCTAAATGGAAGACCACACTTATGCCACGCCACAGGAGATGGAATCCTCCTCACCCAAAAAGCGAAAAAGAGAGAAACGAAGGCAACGTGACCGGCGAATTCAGAAAACGAGGGTCAATATCGGAGTAGCTTTAGACTT
>OMMV01215388.1:0-10481 GCA_900302635.1 Chatrabus melanurus | reverse complement strand
GAAATTTAAAAGGCATAAAGCAACCAAACTCGCTAAGAACCACACATAGTACTCAGTCAGCTGTGTTTTATTAAGTTAGACAGCGGGTTATTAATGTATATAATTAAAATGCACAGTTAGGATTGATTTGTCCGTGCAGAACTGCAATTCTCTCGTCGCGATGTCTCATTTGTCACGTATGAATATTGTCCGCGTGTTGCATGACACTCACGCAAATGTCTGGCAACGTTCCCAGTGTCATTCATCCATTCATTTAGTCGTCCATGTGTTCATTCGTGGCGCACGAATGTCGCTCCACACTCCCGCAAATGACAGCTGGCATCCAGTGAATCCCGCCTGGCACTCGCTCGACATCCAGGCGCATTTTTGGGACGAATATCGCTGCGTGCTCCCACACATGACGAGCGTCATGCACGGGCCATCCGCGATCGTTTTGCTCTTCCACGTCAGTGTGAGTGCAAGGTGCGACTCGGCCAAAATCCGCATTTTTCGCCGCAATTTCGCGGCTCCATCAGGTCGCGACCATTCTCCGACAGTCGCAGCTCAGTGTGATAGGCCCTAAAGGGAATGCATAGAGGATTTTTTCCCCTCATTCTTTAACATGGCATTTTTTATTAACATTTTCATGAATTTGTCAAGAGATAATGTGCAGATCGTTTTGAAAAAAATATATATATATGTAGAGTGCTAATATTTAAGAACAGGTGAGATTTGATGCGGATCTGGATAACAATCCCGATCAAAATATGTATTTGTAGGGGCTTATATTAATTTTTTTACTGCATGATAACAGAATGGAGCTCGAAAGCTACAACAACTACCACTGTGTAGCTAAAGTAACGAGGGTTTACTGGGGTGCAAAGAGTTTTAATTTATCACATATTTACAGAGATACATTAAGATGAATTTTGAGTTGGAACCAAATAGAGGGGTTGGTCCAGAATTTTTTCAATCATTTTTTATTTTTTTTGCAAGAGAATGGGTACCTCTTTCTTAAAGCACTTCAAGCGTTGGTGGATGTATGCACTCTCTGAGTGCCGTTCTAGTTAGGTCATTTTCAGTTAGTTCCTCCTCCAGGCTTTAAAATAAAATTTCAACTTCAGGACTTTCTTTTTTTTTTTAATAAAGAGAAACCAAACACAAACCTGCACAGGTAAACTTCTGCACATTTGCTACTCAATTAAATATAGCACTTGACCTCAGTACAAAAACTATTCATTTGGGTTGAAAATAAATACCACCATCACACTGACCTGACTCCTTCCTGTATGTTAACCATCTTGACAATGTGATATTTAGTGTCTGTGCTGCACACACACCGTTCTACGTGTCATTGTCTGGCTCACTGATAATGCCACTGGCGCACTGAGTTCCCTTTCTAATTATAAGAATCAAATGCCAGTTGGTCAATAGACTGTGCAAAGGTGATAATGTGATCGGGACCGGATCAGACCTCAGACATTATGCAAAGGTTAATGTGTGGTCCTGCTGAGGGCAGTATCCTGTAACATACAGAGCTGCAGCCTTTCGTCACACTGACAGATCTTTGAAATGTCTCTGGGGATCTCATTAAGTATGTTGATGATAAGAGGACAGTGTAAACTGGAACAATCAGTCCAATCACAGAGTTCACGTTTCTCAGGTAATTAACAATTACAGTCTGGACTGTATCTCACAGCCAAAGTGTTCGACTCTGCTGCGTGGCCTGATACTTTTATTTAGGTTTGACCATTAGATAAATGAAATATTCACTGTTTAAGAGAGAAAGTGTAATATTTTTCACCTTTACATACTGAGTGGACTAAAAACAGTAGCAGGCTCTCTGACTACTTTATTTCACCACATGGGTACCTGCTTGTTATATATTTCATTTATTTATTTAATTGTAGCTGCTTTTTCATATGTACAATGATTTGACCTGATTATATAATACCAGCTCTAAATAATCAATTTGTCTGATATTTTGACTTTTGTAATAAGTGTTCACGACCAGCAGGGGGGTGTAGTTACACTGTATCAATACATAAAAGAATTTCTAAAAAGCTGATGGCAGTGAAAAACTATTTGCTCCTCGTTATCCAATGTATATCCAGTAATTCCTGCACTGCACATTATAATTTCAATAAAACTGGATTTTCACAGAAATGCACACAACAGTACAAGTGAAACAAACTGGTTATTTTCAGCCCCCGTCTGCACCTGCATTAATAATGTGGGTGACACCAACCGAGCACTTTTCTGCACGGCTTTGGTGAAGTGATGCAGTTACAATCCTTCAGGTCCAGTCACTACTTTTAACTATTTCAAGGAGATACTTGGTTCTTTGTATTCATTCATTCATTTTCTGTCTCCTATCCGGGTCTGGGTTGCGGTGGCAGCAGACTAAGCAGTTCAGCCCACAGTTCCCTATCCTCAGCCAGGCCCTCTAGCTCTTCCTGGGGGCTCCTTAGGCACTTCCAAGCCAGCTGGGAGATGTAATCCGTCCAGTGCGTCCTGCGTCTTCCCCGGGGCCTCCTCCCAGTTGGATGTGCCTGGAAGACCTCCCTTGGGAGAAGACCAGATGGCATCCTCACCAGATGCCAAACATCAATGAGTGAATCATTTGCAATCAAGTGGTATGAGTGGCGTTATGTCACAAAGATGTCATGAAATGACATCAGAAATGTCCAAAAAAAAAAAGAAAATTTACAGGATATCTCCACAACCAATAGGGCTACAGATTTGATCCAAATATCGATCATCTTATCGTTTGTCATTACATGGTGTAAGTGACGTCATGATTGCATTAAAAAAAGTCATGAAATGACGTCACTATTGTCCGAAAAACACATTTGCTGAATACCTGCAACCAATAAATTGATAATGTCAGTCTTATTGGTCTTGCTGCTACCACTCCTACAGTGTAGTGTTACGTGTGTGTGTCGGATATACATCAGCCTTACATTAGTAGTATTTCTTTTCATGCTTCAATTTGCTCCATTGCCATGGTTGTATCACCTCTTCCAGCCATTTATATATTTTAATATGCTGTCAGCAGACACCAGGTTCTACAGTTTGATGTCAATTTTGTTCTTCACCAGAGCCAAAGGTTCTCCTCCAATTAGCATCCGGTAATTATGTTAATAAATCCTCTGCCAAATAACAAAGGGGAAATATTCATGAACTTGAGTAAATTATAAAATGTAAATCATCATAGCTTGCACAGCTAAAGATTTTATATCTCAACCACTCTGGAAGGCTGCCAGCTGTTGCTTGTGTGGGATGAATTTTATCCTTCACTTCAGGTCATGTTGAGAGCACAATTAAAGCTGACAGTGGAGGATTTCACTGATCAACATGATGTGAATCTCAGATAAGTAACTCCTCAAATGAGCAGCAGCGATCAGTTCAGATGTTAGTTACGCACCTCTTAACATTGTCCTTTGGATTTTGTTTCTGTCTGTTTTAATCTGAGCACTTTGTTTCTCATCTACCACACCAAATCAGAAAAAATATTTAATGTTTTGTGTGGTCAACTTCATTTCATTTATTAATATGCATCCATTTCTGCATTTCAGGCCTGCAACACATTCCAAAAAAAAAGTTGGGACAGGGGCAATTTAGGGCTAGTAATGAGATTAAAAAAATAGATATATAAATAATGATATTTCAAATAGCTGATGTCAACAGGTGATTGTAATCATGGTTTGGTACAAAAGCAGTATCCATGAAATGCTGAGTCTTTGAGGAGCAAAGATGGGCAGAAGATCTCCAGTTTGTCAATAAATGCCTGAGAAAATTATTGAAATTTTTAGAAACAGTGTTCATCAAAGAAAGATTGGAAGGGATTTCCATATTTCTCCCTCTACAGTGCATAATATCATTAAATGATTCAAAGAATGTGGAGGAATTTCAGTGCATAAAGGGCAAGGGAGCAAGGCCAACCTGAACACTCTCATCCCTCAGATGGCAGCTGAATAGATGATATAACCACATGGGCAAGGGATTACTTTGGGAAACCTTTGTCAAGCACAACAATATGGAGTTACATTCACAAATGCCACATTAAACTTTACTGTGCAAAAAAGAAGCCTTATGTCGACTTCTCTGGGCTCGGAGGCATCTGGGTTGGACCATCACACAGTGAAATGTGCGTTGTGGTCAGACGAATCAGTATTCCAGATCTTTTTTGGATGTGTGCTCCAGACCAAAGACGAAAAGGACCATCCAGACTGTTATCAGCAACAAGTCCAAAAGTCAGGGTCTGTCATGGTATGGGGTTGTGTCAGTGCCCTTGGCAACGGTAATTTACACTTCTGTGATGGCAGCATTAATGCAGAAAAGTACACTGAGATCTTAGAGCAACATATGCTGCCTTCAAGACGACATCTTTTCCAGGGACGTCCATGCATTTTTCAACAAGACAATGCAAAACCACATTCTGCACACATTACAAAGGCATGGCTGTGGAAGAAGAGGGTACGGGTAGTGAACTGGGCTGCCTGCTGTCCTGAGCCGTCTCCAATACAGAATATGTGGAGAATTCTGAAACAAAAAATGCAATGACGACTCCGTACCATTGCACACCTTAAGATGTGTTTGCAGGAAGAATGGGACAAATAGCACCTGAAACATGTCATCACTTGGTATCCTCAATGCCAAATTGTCTTTTTAGTGTCGTGAGAAGGAATGTCAACATTACAAACAGTAAATGCTTTAGTGCCCCAACCTTTTTGGAATGTGTTGCAGACCACACAAAACATGAAATATCTTGGGTTCATAATGTCTGCAATGAAATAAAAGAATCACTGTGTTGTTTTTTTTTCAATTTTCTATACTGTCCCAACTTTTTCTGATTTGGAGTTGTACATAAAACAGATGTATTGTTTGTTTAATATAATTATAATTAGGGAAAAAAATTCTCTGTGTTGCACATACTGTGATCTCTAATACTGTTAGGCCCCTATCACACTGGGCTGCGAGTGGTGGCGACAAATTGTGAACGGCATTCCCGAGGGAGGCCCCAGAATGTCCTCAGATGTCCGCGGGGCTTCCTCGCGTGAGTCGCAGGGTTTCAGTATTGCGTCGCTTGAATTTTGAGCATGTCCAAAAAATTTGGGCAACATATTCACTCTCAAAATACTCCCACAGGCATCGCAATGGCGCAAACCCATCTAAAACCCGACCTGAACTGTTCTCCATTTGTTTCGCACATGGTACAGTCTGCCCCCCCTGTGAAGATGCCGGCATCAGAGTCCCTCAAAACCCCTCACAATTACAAGAAATGTCCCCACTGTATTTTATGAAATAACTGACATTCAATAATAATAATAATTACATACATGCATAGTTATGACATAAATGCATGATAACTTACATTTTAGTGGTGATCTGTCAGAGACGTGACACTAAATGGCGTTCTGTCTGGACGTCAAAATAATCCACACCATGAACTGCCGGCTTCTGATGCGACTGACAGGAGGTGTATTCCAGTTTAAAAATGTGTAATCAACAAATAAAGTCCAAATTACAGTCCATCACACGGAACAAAAGTATGTCCACCCATTCCTGCTATGCAGCACACATTAAAGCCACCGTCTGCACGTATTGGGGGACGGATCATATTACATCCATCATGAAGTTTTTTTTTTTTTTATCATTATGACATGAAATTATGCATCAAATTTATATTAAATTATATTCAGGTGCAAATGGGTCTTACAAGTAAGTAAATACAGTGTGGACATTACAAGAAATGTCCACACTGTATTTTGTCACTTTTTGACACGTCCACCCTGAACTTTTCTTAAAAATTAAAATATAACAAAATCCTAGTGTCTCCAACCAGATGAAGTTCGGTCCATCCAGCGGGCAGCACCACTTGGTGATAAAGTTGATTTTAAACATTGTGGGGATTTAAACGCGCGGGTCGCCCGCCTGAGTTCCGATCCGGACCCACAGGCGTTCATCCACGGGTCACTCATAAAGCCGGTCTCGGTGGGTGTTTAACGACCCCGTAATGTCTGAGCGCGCGAGCCGCGGAGGCTGGCTTTTTTTCTGTTTTTTTTTTTTTTTTTTTAAGAGTCTGCTTTTGCGTCAGAACCACAGTGGCGCGGACCACGACCGCAGGTAATAACAAATGAATAAACAGAAATTAGGAAGCATAAAGCAACCAAACTCACTATACACCACACATAGTAATAGTACTATATCAGCCAGTTGTGTTTTAGTAAGTCAAACAGCACACTATTAATTTATATAATTTAAAGACACAGCCACGATTAATTTGGCTGATCCAAAACTGAAATCCTGATGCCGTGCCTGGTCCCGATGTCTCAATTGTCACGCATTAATGTTGTCTGAGTGTTGCATGACATTCACGCAAGTGTCCGGTGACATTTCCACGTGTCATTCATTCAGGCATTCATATGTTCATTCATAGCACGAATGTCGCTCAAAACTCCCACGAATGCCGCCTGGCATTTGCTCGAAATCCAGGTGCATTTTGACCTGAATATGCCGGGGGCATTCGCAAATGATTTGCAACTCCCACTTCAGTTTGAGTCAAGGTGCGCCCTTGCCACTATTTGCCTATTTTCTCGCAATTTTGTGTCTCCATCTGGTCGCCACCACTCGCAGCCCAGTGTGATAGGGGCCTTAATGAAGAACATGCACACTGATCAATCAGCCAAACTTCACACAGTATGTGGGACAACAGGCAATTTCAGTATTGTCAGGGAGCATATCTGATTACCACATTTAGTTAACTTCTCCACTGATCCACGGATTATGAGAGAATGTTTGGATGGGATTGATTATGGAGTCATGATTGGTGGGCAAAACATCACAATCCTACATGCAGATGACACCGGTGTACTAACTGACAATGTACAAGATATGCAACACTTCATGAACAAGATGATCAAAATCAGCAGAGAACATGGTCTTCATATGGATAAAGAGAATCCTGAAGTCATGACCATACACACAATGTCTCACTTTAGACATAGTTCTGGAGGAAGTAGACATATTCAACAACGTGGGTGCGGTGCTCAAGAATACTGGATAATGTGAGATGTAACTCCAAGCAAAAATCAGCATTGCAATGACAGCAATAAGTAATTGGAGAAGATATGGCAAAGCAAACGTGTCAAAGGTTACCAATCTCAGCTGCAACATGCGTGTGCGAAAAATGGGCCATCAGCAAAGCAGACGAGGGTCGAATCCAATCGTTTGAAATGTGGTGCTGGAGGACACTGGTGTGAGTATTGCGGGTAATAACTAGCTTCACGATACCGGCTTTTCAGGATCACTAATATTAGCTTCAGTGAAGCAGCTAACCCAAAGAGACACTGAGATCTCAGGACAGCAACTAATGAGATGGAGAATGGCCCTTAGCCAAGTTCTACAAACTTTGACTCGCACTGAACAAACTCTGAAATATCGACCTTTAATACAACACGCAACATGCTGCCAACAATGTTGTTATGCAAGTGTTTCAATAATACAGTGTCTTACCTTGAAGGTGCATCGCATCAGTCAGCTTCTTTTTTTTTTTGCCTCTCTTCTTACTGGAAGTTGTGCACATACTTGCAGAGTATCTTCTTGTTTTGTATATTTCATGGTACGCCATTAGGTATGCTTAGTAGCCTACCAATTAATCAATACTGTCTCTACTTCACCAATTGTAATAACACACAGAATAGTAGAGAAGTTTAAGCAGCGACGGTTTTAAGCTCCACTACAGTTACTGGAAATAACTCTGCTCTATTGCATATGTGTCAGCTTGACTACTTGTTGTACCCTGCAGCTACACAATGGCAAACAGGAGGAGTCCTGACTACGTTTGGTAAAGGTATAGCGGGACAGGCATGTGAAACGATTGTGTATTGTATGGTAAAAGCACCAAATTTTGCACATACAGTGTTTGATATATAATTTTAAAAAAAATAGATATTCCAAGCTCATTTTTTTTCTTTTTTTAAATCAGCATAATGGTGAATGGAATGGATTCAGTGTGTAAGAACCCATAGAAAATGACACTTCATTTGTGCCTGTATGACATACAGAAATAAAGAGACCATTTTGAAGATATTCATCTTGGATTTTGCTATTTATTATCCTCAGTGGAAAAATTGAGCATGGTATGATATCCAATTTTTTTTTATTATATATCAAACAATGTCTTTGCAAAAGTTGGTGCTCTTGCCATAAAATGCGCAATTTTTCACATATCTACCCTGTCATAGGTCATAGTCGTTTTCTATGTTGTCTTACATGCTGAATCCATTCCAACCACAATTACATTGATTAAAAAGAAAAACTTGAACTTGACATATCTAATATATCAAGCAATGTCTGTGCAAAGGTTGGTGCTTTTACCATAAAATGCATAATCGTAGTGATATTTTACACATATCTGCCCCGCTAGTGTGTGAATTTTGCGATTTAACCTTTTTTTTTTAAGTGAATCATGTTTTTAAAAAAGTTTACGCTGTACAGTAACGCATGTATTTTCAATTATTTTGCAATTTTTACTTACATTTTCATAGCTAAATCAGCTAACTCTTAAATCAGCCATGCCAGCTAACATTAATCAGTGAAAGTTGTTTTGTTGGCAAGAACACAATCTGGAATTTCTGTTATTGTATATAAATGTATTAACTTTAAACCAGTGGTAGTAGTTGGCGTTGTTAAGTCCTGTCTGCTCAACCTCCTGGCCTACACCGCTACAGCAGAAATGTAGAGCAGAAACGTAGATCTATTTCTGGTCACTGTGTGACACCTTTAATACCATTGCTGAAACTCCAACGTTGCTTAAACTATGCGCATCACAACCATTACTTTGGAAGGGGATGTGACCCCCCCCTCTTTTGGAAATTGTTCGTTTTGACCCCCCCTAAATTTTACCCCTTGAGACTGCACCTGAGGCGGCTGAAGTTGGATGCGGCTCACCTGTTCCTGAGGTGGCCAAACAACAGCACGCTCCACCTGACTCCGGGGTGGCTGACAGTTGGCACACCTCACCCGTTCGCCTGACATGGCAGCAGAGACGTACTCAGTGAGACCGTGATGAAGTTAGTTTCAGGTTGGATATTCAACGGATATTCATTACAGTTTTTTGTTTTTTTTTCAACAGCTTGCATGCCATTAGTTTTCTATGGAAAAGTCCTTTTTATTCAATAGCTTCTATATAATTGGGTCTAAAGAACCCAGATCAATGCAGAATTATTAGTCCCATTCAGCAGAACCATTCTGCATTGATCTGGAGTGGATATGGAACCTATTGAGGAAAAAAAGACTTTTCCATAGAAAACTAATGGATTTAAAAAAATAAAAAAAAAAGTAAAATACAAGGTGCGTCTGATTAGTCCCATATAGGACAACCATTCTGCATTAATCTTGAGTCTATAGGCCCCATTATCCCATTATATGAAAGCTATTGAGGAAAAAAGACATTTCCATAGTAAACTAATGTAATTTTCTTTAAAAAAAAATTTATGTAAAGTGCAAGGTGCAAAAAACCCAGTAACTTGAGGTGTGTCTGATTAGTCCCATGTAGCAGAACCATTCTGCATTGATTTGGGGTTACTAGGTCATCTGACATGCAAGCTATTGAAAAAAAACCCCAAAAACCTGCAATGAATATCCGAAAAGCTGTCAAATAACCAACCTGGAACTAACTTCACCACAGCGTATGTGAGTACCAAAAGAGTACCCTTTGGTACTCATTTGGGTAATTCAACTGCATTGAACCATAAAGTGATCTTTCAGTGTGGCTAAATTACAGTAATTACTTGCTTACTGTTGAAGCTGGCTCTACATTAGTCATTGAATTATTGTTATAACCTACTAGTCCAGTGGCCAAATGGGATTCTAGGGGCAAAGCATGTTTGGTGGTATGGATGATGTTTTATTGTTGATTCTGGTACTCTGGCATGTCCTGAGCAGGAATCAGCCGGGTGCCACTCTGGCACCCTTGGGGAAATGTTTTTTATGGGTTACACAGGGATCAAAATTGAAAAATCCTCCAATCATATTGAAAAGTATACCATATTATTTGTCTGATCATAAAGATTCCAAAAAGGCACAGTCTGTACTATCTATGACTGAATGTTATGGAGTTATGGGGTAAAAACAGCAAAAATTGCAACAAAGGTCAATTTCAATTTGTGTAGAGGTAAAAAGTTATAGTTGCTTCAACTTTGGTAAAAAGTGATTGGTTGAGCTAATAGGATTAATAAATGGAATAGTTTTGACTGTGTTGAATGCTTGGTCTACAGAGTAATGGTCAAATAAGGTCAATGTCCTTTGGATACTATGGCATATGACATAACATGGCCCCGTAGAGTGATAACTAAGCATAACAGATGGTGCAAACTATTCCTTTTTAAAACCCTATTAGCTCAACCTGGAATTTGCATCTCTTTTTTTTTTTTTTTAACCAAAAAACTTTAACTTTAACTTTTGACCCCTGTACAAACTGAAATTGACGTTTGTCT